>VDFB02027895.1:0-23699 GCA_007258455.2 Sequoia sempervirens | reverse complement strand
CAGTCATCTCCTTCGTGATTTTGTTGGCTTTCCAACGCATCACCAAGCAAGTTCACCTGATTCATCGATCACCGGCAAACGGAGGCGACGACAGAAAATGTTGAAAGCAAGTATCATCAAAGACTACAGTCAAGCAAGGCAAAAGCGCCCCTGTTGGCCAGGGGCGCCCATCATTTTGAGCCACTTGTTGTGGTTTTCAGCAACTGCTTTCTCCAAGGCATCTGCTCAGCATCTTTTCAGCTTCGCGATCAATCCAGTTGCAAGCTCACAAGACTTGTCAAGCACTCACAAACAAAGATCAACCGTAAAACGCCGGAAGCAAAGGCAGAATGAAGAACATGAAGAATTGGCTAAGTGTTAAAGATAATGCACCTTCCTAGAAATAGGCACCCAACTTTTTGGGCAATCAAATGTAGTCTTCAAGCTCCGTAACCTCCAGGAAGTCATCTTGATCAATCTCAACAATGACACCGTCAACATTCAACAAATATATCAAACATCTGACCACGAAGATCAAACTGGGGTTGTTTGTGAAAGGTTGCAAAGAGAAAATTACAGCACAAAAGGTCAAAGGCGCCCCTACAGGCCAGGGGCGCCCAAGCTTTTGAGACCTCTAAATCAACCTTCAGAATGTGCAAGGCCAATCATCCTTTGCGAAACTGAATTGGTAATCCATTCCATATCTCGACACGTTCACCGAAATCGTCAATGATCTCAAATTGAAGCACTAAAGGTCAAACTAGAGAAATTGAAAAGCATCTAAGAAACTGACTAAGTCTAGTGAAAAATGCACCCTTTTGGGAAAAGGCGCCCAAGAATTTGAGGCATCAGATTCAAGTTTTAAGCTTTGTAGCTCCCGAGCACATCTCTTCAAAGATGATCCAACTCTGCAATGGATCTTTCAACAAGACTTCAAGATCAACCGAGCAATCGGAATCAAGGATCAAACAGAGGCACTTCATCACAAAAAAAAGGATAAAAAATGTACAAACTCCTCAACTTGGATGCCTAAAGTCAAAGTAGGCCCAATTGACTAAAGTTGAGATATTTTGACATCCTCTTCATGTCTAAAACGTCCCCAAATTGGTGGAAATTGCCCCAATGAACTGATCAGGCAGATTGACTCCTCAATCAAGTATTGGCACCTAAACTTGATTGCTTCAACATTAAAAGCTATTTATCAAGCTTAGGCGTCATTATTCATTATTTCTCTTTGTAGGTTGAAGCTCAAGAACAAGTATTTTTCTCTCCGAAGTCATTGGAAGATCTGACAGAGGGCATTCTCAATGTTCTTCATGTTTTCAAGAATAAGTTGCACAGAACAGTTTATCAGGGTTTACATCTCCAGGTGTGATTTTCTTGAAGATTCAAAGAGGCAATTTATAACTTCTAAACTTTTCCCCCTCATATTTCTTCTATTCTTGTCTTAGATCTTCTTGCATGTCCAAGTAAATGGTAGTTATTCACAGATCTGACCTTCTGGGTATGATCAACACAGCAGTTTCAACAAAATCCACGTGCCAGATTCTTCCAAAAAAAGTAGCCCCACTGCCCCTTTTTTTAAGGTTTCCGAAAAAATTCACAATTTCAAAAAAGAGACAAACTAGGTTTGTTTAGCTTTGAAGCACCTACAATACCCATGTGTCAATTTTTTCAGGAAAAATAGTGCTTCGCTGCTTCTCGTTGCTTTTAAAGATTCTGCCCCAAGAAGTTCTTGCATGTACAAGGAAAAGTAACTTTTTGGAATTTCTGACATTCTGGGTCCATTCAAAAAATTATTCCCAACAAAACCCACGTCTCAAAAATTTTCATAAAAAGTACTTCTCGGCAAGGCTATTTTTAGCAGTTGCAGAAAAGTTGCCCGAACAGGATCGTGTGCCTAGTCAATCTTCAAGGTTTTTAGAATGCAATTCTCCCAGGTCGAATACAAGACCAAAATGGTCTTACTCCATGACTTCCTAAAAATGGTAGACACTGATCTACATCAGGCACACGTAGAGGTCAACTTAGAAAAGTTGGAAGGCATAGACCAATGCACACTTTAGAATATCAAGCAATCCAGATTGCTTGAGGCAACGTCAATTCCCATCTCAGCACAAAGCATAGAATTTGTAATAGCTTGTGTAAAGCATTACAACCCTACCGCATGAGAGATTCGATCAATGGATGGACAAGTGATATGCAGCCTCAAGCCTAGGGATATCGAAAGGTGCTTCACCATTCCACCATGTGCGAAAAACTTGGTCATATCTATGAGAGTGCAAAAAGGCATTCGATGCGTCAAAAGACAAATGTCAAAAGAGGATGGCAGAAAAATGGCTTAAAGAGAAAAGAGCCAACTTGCCGAAGAATGTAGGACGTGGAGAGTTCAGAGATGAACATGCAGTAACGATCACTCTACTCAACCGTATTACTGGTCAAGAAGAGGCAAACAAATTCCAGTCATGGATGTACTATGTCTGCTAAAATTGTGATCAATAGAGAACATTATGACTGCCTCGCCCTGATCAATGATACTCTCCACAAACAGATGACCAGATTCTTAGAGGCTCACAAATTTCACATGTGTTCATACCTCATATATCTAATAGCCTTCCAAGGCCAGTTTAGAGCGTTGAACAATGGGAACTTTGGGTGTGCAAAAGGTTCACGAGCATTTATCGCAGCTTGAGTTCACCCAATCAGAAAGACATTGCAAGCGAGTAAATGATCAGTTCCTGATGCACACCGTGAGAGACCTCGATCATAAGTCACATATACGCATATCATCAGTAGCCAAGGAGGCAATGGTAGATTTGGGCAGATTGGTTCATCCAATTCCCCACTTTCACCTACATCTGCGTGTATGGGTACTCAAGTCATCCCACCATGTTACCCCACTATCCGTCAAATAGAGTGGTCTTCATGGAGTTCTTGCAGTAGTTGCACGAGGTACATTCTCATCTGCGTATCAAATGCAAGACGGCTGCAAACTTTCCTTTTCAAATGGGACTTTACAGGTGCAGGTCAGCGACTAATGCCAAGGCTATGGGCCATGAGATGACGAGACTTAACCTTAAGTATCTCATCGAAAGACGGTCATATGATCCTTGGGGTCACTATTCAACACGCCTTGGTCAATACTCTTCACACAAGTCTTCCATGGAGGACTATTGGTTCAACTATGAAGACAAGTTCAAAGTACGAAGACACAACTATAGCCGATTCAGACTTCCACAAATTGCTGACTTCTTGTCAAAGGACGTGGAAGGATTATCTGATGATGACGGGGAAATTATTCTTCCCTCATTCTTCATAGATCAGGTTGACTCACAACCACTTCGAGCCGTGGATTGGTATGCCAAGGAAAGTACGTCCATTGAGGAAAGAACAAGCAAAGTTGTCAGAAACAGCCAACTCTACCTGGATAGTAAAAGGGCACGGAAGGTAGTTATTCTAGACACAGAGCCGCCACCAATTGATACTTCACTACCTTCCACGTCAAGAGAAAAACCCAAATGAAAGACATAGAGTAACCCTCCTAGAGGAGCCAGAATGTCAGGGCATACAAGGGGAAAAATGTCAATTACTGATACAAATCAGCAAGAGCAACATGTGGAGATAGCCAAAAACACAACTGAGCTAGTAATGGAAACAGCTACAGCTAAGACAGTACCAGAGATGGAAGCAGAGCCTCCCATTCCGCCACCACCACAGCAGTCGTCGATCCATATTGACTTAGAGCCAGATTCACCACCACGCGACACTACAACACAAACCCACTCGTCAGGAATTCACAGGCCTAGCATCCATCCTTCCAGCGAAGTTAGTCAAGATTCATCTTGGCTTGAGAATCTCCTAGGAAGGAAGAGAATGAGGTTGTCCTACCAACTTGACTTCTCAGAATTTGACCATGCCCATCAGGACACGCCAGAGAAAAAGCTCAAGAAGCAAGTCCATGTGGGAAAGAATGCTAACAATGAGATTGTCATTGAGACCGCTGCATCACCTAAAGATAGAAATGCAAATGAGGTAGAGGTTGATGACTTCACCTTGTTGAAGGTCAACCTTGGCAAGAGCACGCGTCAGGATGAGGTGGATCTCTTTGAGGTTGTGTCAGTGAGCATCAAAGAAAGATTGGTGAAGGACGGTGAAGACAAAGCAGCCCTAAAGGCTGAAAACCAGCAATTGCGACTGTATATCTCCAACTTGATGCATGGTACATCAAACGTCACTGCCTTGCTTCCGCAAATGTTGGAGCTCCTTGCGGAACAAAATTAGCTAAGTCAACTGATCCTTTATAGAAAGCACTTGAGAGATCAAGTGGAAGAATTCGTCATCAGGGGCCGATATATACTTGTAGAGCTGTACTAGCTAAGGTACAGAGCTCATGACCTTTGCACGGAGATCCAGGAATTAGAGCGAGACATAGCAGATAGCGGACCTAAAGATGAGATCACTATCTCAGACTTGTAGATGGCGTACAATTCAGTTACTACAGAGGAGAACAAGCAACATCTTTACACTTGGAAAGAACAGCTTGCATACAAAGTGAAAGCTTATGATACAAACTCTATGGAATTGATTGAGTACAGACAAATCGTAGCAAGTGTTATCAAGTTTGTAAGGACGTTGGTAACATCTATCCCTTGCCTATACCAACATGAAGGAGGTGCATACGTCGAGCTAACTAAGGTACAAACACAGTTTCAGGATCTCATCCGTAGCAATTTTTGCGGTGATGCTGTTGATTGCAGGTTAAGTCAAATTGCAGCCATGTCGGCAAAACTGGATGACGCAACTGCAAAGAATATTGAATACCAGGAGTAGATTACGAGTGGTGAGGAAATGTTGCGACAACACATCATCATCTTGCAAAGTATCAGTTGTCCAAAGGTAGAGACAGTCAACAACTGGTTAGAGGAACTGGTGACTCGAGTTGATGACGTGTAAACACTCAATTGGGACATCTTACCCTTCCAAAATAGCATTTATGACACAGGAGTTAACTTGATGCCTCTTTTCAAGTTAACTCATTGTCCCACTAATTGTGCATGTCTATTTTGGAGGCACTTTTATATATTAGAGTTCTCTTTTAGTTTAGAATCAGTTAACTAAAGTAGACTTTCCAGTTAACTGTTAGGTTACCTAATTTTAGACATAGGAATAAATCTTGCAGATTGGCAAGAACTAAGTGTTAACTCAAGGAGATTTTAGGGTTCCCTACTCCTTTGAGCTTCTATAAATAAGAGCAACCTTGCTCATTATTGTTTAACTTTTATTACTACACAAAATTGCTGGGTCGTTGTGCCATCAAGCTTGCAAGTCAATATCTATTCACTCTTGGATGAGAGCTGTTTGGTTTGATGCAATAGTGTATGATTTCGTACCTTTGCTATCCCAAATCTTTGTAAATCGTTGAGCAAGTTTGAAGAAATAAATCAAAAAGCAATGTGCCATTTGATCCAAAGTTTCAAGATCTATCAACGTTTGTTTTTATAATCTATTGTTTCAAACTACACCTTGGACAGGCGTCGTCGCCTCCTTGGGAATTTGGAGATTAATGGTTATCGTTTGATGTTGTTTTATGATCTATATTTCAGCCTACACCTCGGACAGGTGTCGTCACCTCCTCGAGAATCTTGATATCTAGTTCATCGTTTTGTGTTGTTTCTAGTAATCTACATCTCAGCCTACACCTCGGACAGGTGCCGTCACCTCCTTGGGAATCCTAAGATTTAGTTTACCGTATGAGTGTTTGCTTGCATAAGACTTTATTCCGGCGTAGATCTGAAAGTTTAGAGCCTTCGGATGCATTATGAGAGACGGTCGGCCCAAGTGATCCAACCATTCCCCAAATATTGCTCCTACACCCTCTCGCTCTGTTTTACTTGAGGAGGTAGGATAGTTTAGCTTAGTTGTAGTTAAGATCTGCAAAAACCAGAGAAAACCTTAGCCGCAACGCATTGAGTTTTATCACCCTTGTACCCTACCGCTGAGTAAAAAGATAGGAAACTTAGATCAATTTACTTTTTACACAATAACAGCAAAAGAGGGAGCTTCCCCTCCTAATTTGAAGAGCAGTTAATATTGTGCATAGCTGTCCGTTGCCAATACGCACTCCAGAGGTGCAAATTGTAATGCCAACACTTCAAAAGGCAACCCAAGTAAAGCTGACATTGGGGTCATATAAGGGATGAGAATGGGAGTTTTGTAACAAGTAGCTTTTTCTTCCTTGGGTCTAAAACCAAAATTGAGGTTGATGGTCAACATTAGTTGAAGGTTTTTATATCGCCCAAAGGTTGGGTGTAAGAAACTTGTGATGGAAGGAGATTCATCAATTGTTATTCATGGTTTGTCTCATGGATCCTATAATATTTGGCATGCCAAGTCTCTTCTTGAGGAAACTCAACTATTATGCCAATGCTTCAATAATATTTCCTTCTCATATTGCTTTTGAAAGGGTAAGCACACAGAAAATACTATTCCCAATCATGGTATAGACATTGATCCAATGACAAATCTCCTCTCCGACAATACTATTACATGGGACAAATTGGAAGATACTATTCAAATAAGAGATGCCTCCATAAATGAATCTTGATGAGATATGAGCTAGCAAAAGGCCCATACAACTCCCAAGCCCAGCTGATTGTTGTCTTCTACCCTAGAAGCCATCATTTGATCTAATTCACACTTTGTATAGCCTGAAAATCACTTCCAACCATGATCACAGTTTGATTTCATCCCAGCAGTCACCATTTTCCAGATCTGCGGTCCATATAGCAGTACAGTAGCCTGTGAGTGGGCATTTTTACAATTATTAAATTCTAAAATTTGTTAAATTTGGTTTCCAGTTCAATATGTCAGCATATTGTAATTCTTCCAACAATTATAATTAATAAAAAATCAGAATTGAGGGTTTCATCATTCAACTATTATTCATGTTATTTGATATTCTTGTTTATACCATATTTGTTGCATGTATTGGAATCATCAAAAATTGCATGTTTGATTAAAAATTTGGAAACAAAAACCCACCCCATAAACATGAAAACCTAAAGAAAGCTGCCTCTAATTGGTTGTAAACATGGGGTTATAAGGGCCTGAAGGCAAACAATTTTTTCAAAAATAAGAGAGTTCAAACCCAGGTGCAACCTAGATGACCTAGGTATGTCTCAAATGTACCTAGGCTATTCAAGCCTTGCCCTAGGCAAACCAAAGGATGGAAATAAACACTAAACTTCTATCACATGAGTTGTGAGACTCATGGTGCCCATTGTACTATTCCCAATATTGTTGATGTGGGCTTTTATTTTTTCTCTAGCTATAAAACCTACACTAATAATCAATAGATTCTTAGGATTTGTCGAGTACTATTCTGCCCTAGAAAGATCTTCGTTCGCAACAATCATTCTTGTACCCCCTACTCTTGCCACCACGTTGCCCTTCTCCATGGTGACAATCTCCCCTTCATTGTGGGAAAATAATAGTTGATCACACACTACAATTTTACCCTTTACCACATTGGGATCAAGGCTATCAGCAAGGCAACAATACAAACTGTTGTTGGTGGATATAGACACCAAAAAATTGTTTTTTTTCTGATGATATATACATTTGTACAACTGAACTCAGGGAAATAAATTGGCAAACCATCAAACCCAAACTGGTAACATAGGAATCAAGTTGAAGGGTTACTTGATTGAGAATTTGAGAGTAACTGACAACATTGAACAAATTCTTTATTTATGTCTCATGTTTGTTTCTCTTTCTATGCACTATATTTGGCATGAAATAAATATAGCAATTTTTTCTGTATTTTTATAAGTATCTTAACAATTTTTAATTTTTTTTGTGTTTTTCTCATTTTGAACCTGAGTAATTGAATTTCAACTATGCTTTTAGTTAGTAGTGCAAATGGGATCCTACCATGTTTGCAACAAATCTTGTTGCTAAATGTGCCACCTAAACTTCTAGTAGGGCACTACTCTGACATACCAACTCAGCATCTCACAAGTCCAAGTCTAGAGGCCCCATCCTTAAGAAAATAGGTATAAGACAGACCCTAATTTTGATAATTTTGACTATTAATAGAATCTTTGTCTGACAAGGTAGATTACATGCTTTAAAGGAAGTTTAAATTTCAAAGCAGTTGAATTGTTTGAATAAAGTATGTGAAGCACTAGAAATCAACATGTAGCCATTTTGAAGAAAGCATTGCAATTTTTGAGAAATTTTAGCACTAGGGAGTGGAACAAAAACTAAAAGCAAAAGACAACTTCCAAAAGAGAATGTGTTCTTGCCCATATACTATTCTCTAAAACACCGGGTCCTTCATATTTTGACCCGGGTACACGTGGGGGTATGGTTCGCGTACAGGTTTGGTTCAGGTTCGTCCTTGGGTATGGCTAGGGTACGGCCCAAGTGCTTGGGTTCTCTGTGGATTCTTCTGTGAAGGACCCACAATGAACCCCACCTAGGCAGTAGCCTGTGCATAAGAGCCCCACATTCTAAGAAGAGAAAAAAAACAGTAGTTACAAAATTGGTCTATAAGAGCATGACACCATCAATTACTAAATATGATACTGTTTTCTAATGAATTCCAATACAAATTTGATATTGTCTTGGCAGATTGGGAACTTATAACCGCCATTTAAAAAAATTTAGGGCTATTTGTTTCCAATTGAACATGTGTAGATAGCATTAATCGATCCTCATGAATTCATCATTCCATCATTTACTCTCATTTGACCAGCACTATCGTAGGAGAGGGAAAAAGACAATGTTTGGGCCAGACTGTAAATTTGATATCATTTGGGAATCAACACACCAGATCTTCAACATTGACCCTCTACAACTGCATTGACCCTTGTTTGATTGACTCTTCTTAAATGTGGTTATCTGACAGTGTTGACCAAAGAGCTCTTGTATACTAACTATGTTGACCAAAGATCTCTGCTACATAGACAGCATTAACTTCTGCACCACTTACATTGACTATTTTGTTTGTTAATTATGTTGCATTGAGTGCAATATTCTACTTTTCACTGAGTCATGATCAATATCAACCAAGAAACTAGTAAGGTATGCAGGCTTCTTTGAGTTTTTATTTTGTCTACTATATTTTTTAAGGGGAATCAATTACTGTACTTGTGAAGTGATCGTGAATTGAACTGTTATAAGTTACTATGTCAAAATTATGTTGTATTCTATTTATTGGCAATTATGAGCATCGTTGTTCTTATAATTTTGAACTATATATATATTCCCATACCCGTACCCGTACCCAAGGAAAAAAAAAATTGTCGTACCGCCATACCCATAACCGTACCTGTATCTGAACCCGTACCCGAACCGGCAACTTAGACTATTCTCTTAGGATTTGAATTAATCTACTATTTCATTTTGTGTTTTCCATTAGTTCATCAGTCATTCCATATATTTTCTCATTTTAGGTCAATCATATGGCTGCGATTCAGTTTCAGAGAAGTTTGAATAAGTTGTTTGAGAATTTTAGGAGGATGTAGGGGTCTATCTAGAAATTTCTACTTCTCACACAGACCTCCAATGTAATTTGAAGGCCCTATAAAGACAGACATGTGTTATTTAATATCAAGTACTTCTGCCTTGATTAATATAAACATCAGTCTCTTTAAGTAATCGAGATGCCTTTCTTGTCATGATCCTATTTGTTTTTCTAATTCATGTTATGCTTACTTCAAAATATGTCATGTGATTAATCTTTGACTAATTTTATGAATTATAGCTTATAATAGTTCGTTTTTAACACTACTTATATCATTTTGCAACAATCCTTCAGCAAAGTGAATTGTATACCCGAAAGCATAGTAGAAAAATCTTTCTTGAGAATGACTTGGCAAACCAAATGATAAAGAGCTTTACAATAAATTGGGAAGATATCAAGAAATTAAAAAATAGAAAAATTCATAAAAATAGAGAAAAAAATGTTTCTTTTTTTAATTTCATGCAAAATAAATTGCAAAGAAACAGAAAGTAAAACAAACAAAAAAGGTGTACACCATGAAGTATAGATTTTGTTCATTTATTTTGGGGTTGTCTAAGACAATACATAGTACAATATTACATAGCTTGAAGTTCAAACCTAGAAATCACTTAGAAAACACAAAATACAAAGTCAACCTACAAGTAACAAAATAGGGAGGGGACCTATGAGGCCAACTGCTATGATACACTAGGAAGCTACAGTCATGATATTGAAGCTCTTGGGTCCAAGTTTGCCTTAATTTAAAAGATCTCACTTCATCATATACCTCATTCAAGATGGATAGGTCCTCATCATCAAAAGTTGCATCTCATCATCAGCAATCCATTCTAAATCTAGATCCATCTCATCAAGGTCAATCAACTAATTGTCCTTAACACCCATTGATATAATCAAATTGAATGTATAAGTTTGTGATGTATATGGAAAATGTACTGGCATTGCAAGTTGCAACAAATACAATAATTAGAATTGCAATTTTTTCTGAACTCAAATGTTCTTAAGCCGAAGGAGGAGATTGTGGAGAACAAAGGAGATTGTGGAGAACAAACACCAAATCATTAATCTAGTGTTGATTCAAGCAATTGCATTTCTTGGAATGCATGTGTTCAAACATACTCCAAGAACGCTCACAAGCACATGAATTGCATAGCTAACTAAATATGCATATCATCATCCGTCATATGTTTTTAGCTTCCTTGCAAAAGAATTCCACCATTGCACTGTAAAAAACCAAATTTCATCAAGATTCCAATCTATAATGTTTTTCAAACTTCAAAATCAAGCTTTAAACACTCAAAGAGAAAAAAGGGTAAAAGTTGATCGCAAACACCTAGTTTTCAAGGTTGTCCTACCTCCAACCACTAGAGAAAAATCCCTTTCCCTACTAGCATGAAGGCGACTCTATAATAGCTACTCATCAATCCTTTCAATTAGGGAAAAATCTCTTGATGCATCATTTGAAGAGGCTCTCTTTTACCTATGCATCACCTCTAAAGGAGTCACTATAAAACATTGGATTGAGAAAGCATACAACGACATGGAGGGAGCAATTCATCTAGCAGTCCCATCTACCATTAATCATCTCCCACCATGGTTTTGATAGCCTCCTTGGCCCCATCCATTGCCTCATATAAATAGCCCATTGGGGATTCCCATCATGTTACACCCCAATTGTATAGCTACTACTGCATAGGGAAATGCACTGTAATGATTGAATCTTTTAGATGAATAAAACATCATGTTCTTGTTATCGAATGAATATGTCCTATTTAAATGATTGTCTCATTTGTCTGATACTTCTATTGATGTAATTCTTGAATAAATGTTGCATGTAAGTTATGGAATAATGTTTATTCTAACTTTTGAGATGTTTTATGTATACTGCTTTGTTTTAAGCATATGACTTTTGTTGTCGTGTCATGATGTGCAGGAAAGAGGATCATTCCTCCAGGCAGAGGAGAGATATCACTCGAGGAGGAGCTTGGTCGGGTAAACAGTAACGAGAACCATCTGAGCATACACACACGTTCCTTAGACTAAGTAAGCTTAGTCAGTTTGTGTGGGTAATAGATAAGTCGTCCATAGGCTTATGTGTTTGCGTTAGGAGTCGTGTTTACTTCTATATGCATTTATAAGTGATGTTTATCTATGTATCTATTTGTGGTTTTACGATTATGTGGATATTAATAATATTATATTATTATTGCCTAGTGACTTTACGTAAAAATATATATATATTTATTTATATATATATTGGGTTGCTAACTGGCTCATGATATAGAGATATATTTGTTAAATATATATTTTTCTATATGTAATTATATATAATATTATTATAGTTATATTAAAATATATATATTTAAAATACTTGGGTATTTAAATATTTATGTGTTTAATATATTTAAAAAGGACTATAATAATATTATATAATAAAGTAAATAAGGGAATTACATTTTAAATATTTTAAAACTTACTTGGAGTAATTATATATGATTAAATATTTAAAAGAGCAAATATTTATAAACTCCAAAGTGTAAATATTTATAAACTCCAAGTGAAAATATTTGTAAATATTTAAAAGAATAAATATTAAACTCAAAGGTGATAAAGTTAAAAGATTTAAATCTTTTAACATGAGCAAGTTTATTGAAGCGGACTATTGAAGAAAATAGCCGCTAGTTTTTGGGAAAAACATAGAGACTTCATAAAGTATCAAACCTTTTTCTTAACATAAGGAAAGAAAATATGAATCAAATATTTGGTGCAAACATTTGAAAATAGAGCTGAGAGTTTTCCCGTGAATGGAAGAAAGCTTCAACACAGCAAAAATAATGGAAGAAACTTTCAGCGCTAGATAATAGGAAATGTCAACCAATTGTTATGTGCTATAACAAGCTGAAACTTGACAAAATCGCAGCAAAATGAGTCATTTGTTTTCATGCGCCAGGCAAGGACGTTTCTCCTGTAGGTGGCGATTTCTGAGTTTTAAGTTGAATTTTTCTGATAATGTTGGCTCCAAGAGGGTCGATTCACTCCTTTTTGAGATGACATAGGGTTTATATGCTTGCCAAGTGACATTTGACTGAGTCTGGACGCCTTGATGTCAATCTACATGCCCATAAAGAAGGAAATTGTTGCAATTATGGGCCTATAAATACTTGCCCAGCCATTGATTGTGGGATATCCTGGTGCAATTTGTTTCTTGCGAATTTGAGAGCTTCCTTGTCCATTGTCTAAGCTGCTGTGTTGTTTTCTGTTGCTGCATTTTACCATTTTGCTGAGAGTGTGAGAATTAGAAGCTTTTACCAGCTATTGTTAATTGACTGTGCTAAATCCCTTTTAGAAGAGTGAATTTACAGTTGAATTAACTTCTATTAGAGAAGTGTTAATTGAGAAGAGTGACTTGAAGGAAACATCACCATTGAAAGAGAGTTTTTGCAAAGCAACCATCTCCAAGTGGAATTCTGGAAGTTGTTGAGGGAGAGTCAAGAAGAGCAGTGCTGGGAAAAGAGCTTAATACATCAGGCATGATATCTATTTAATAATTCTTATTTTGCTGCTCTCTTTTATTCTTGAGTTTGATATTTGCAATTAGTTCATATTGCAATTAGTTCATGGAAAATCAGTAATGTCTTGATGAACTTTCATTGCATTTAAGGACAAATGTGTGAGGAATTTCATTGTATTTAAAGGGCAAATGAATAAGGAAAACTAATGCAATTAAGGGTAAATGCTTAGGAAATTCAATGCATTTTAATGGTAGAATAAAAGAAGGATTTCAGGATAAAAGGGTTGTAAAAAGGGGATCAAATGTTTAAAGAAGCTTGAGGGTAGCTTTACTTAATTTGCATTATATAATGAAGAGTTTTTATATGCATTTGATTGAGTTTGCAATTTTGTATGATCTTTGTATATGGAGAATACGTAGAGTAATTTAATATCTACTAGGAACGAAATGATGTCAAAACCAAGTATGGTCTCTAGCTTATTTTATTAGGTTAACTGTGACAAGCTACACTCCTAGGATAAAGATTTCCTAAATCAGGAGTTAGGATATTAGACACTTGTTGATTGACTCATTTCTTAGTAGACTGTTTGAGGTAGGAAGTTTGGGGTAAGTTGAACCCATTGAAGGACACAGCCTACGCGTAGAGTAAGATAGCCTTAAGTCAAATCGGCCCTGAGTAGTGTTTATGATAGATGACCTTCATTCGAAATACTGAATGAGAATACTTTGGCCAAAGTAGTGAAAGGTATGACATCCACTTAGGTGTGAGATAGTTGAGACTACACTGTCAGTTCATTGTGATCCTTGTACTAGTTCAAGATTGTGAAATAGCAAGGTTCTAGTTGTGTAGGACACAACACTATGCCAGTTGGTAATCGTTAAAGGATACCCTACCAATCTCTTCTTCGAAGGGAGGGCCATCTATCTAATGATAGGTGTGCGGGGGTAACATTATAAGTCATGGTTGGTGAGGAAAAGCACCGAATATTTCTCCTCCAAAGCTACCGATGTACCAAGATTTGAAAGGGCGAACTCACGGACCTTCTTACTTCTATTTGTGCAAAAGCTTCACGAGCTATATGTATGTAAGCTACATGTTACTTTTGAACTCGATTTATATTTGCAATGAAAATGGAATTCATGTGGAAATATATTGTAACTTGTATACAATTATCAATAAAGAAAGGAAAAAATTTATTGTATTGCCTTTGTTACTTGTTATCTTTATATGATTGAAGTGGAATTTAAAAAAAATTAATTTACGCAAGAGATTGGTCGTTACACAACTAGTCTTAATACTCTAACTAAAAGCTGTACAAATTGCACAAACTGCTCATCAAAAATATATCATGTGGCAGTTTAACCATCCAAACAAATAGCAAAGCTAGACTCAACCCACTGATTTGAAACAAACATTTGTTTCAAGTTCATCTTTTGGAAACAAAGAGTCTACAATGCAAGGAAGTGGAAAGCAAATCTTGTCACCCTTGGCCAAAGAAGTTCTTTGCCATCTGTAAAGATGTACATCATCTCAACATCCCTATGTGATTTGTTAGCATTTTAAATTGTCTTTTTCAAGACAACACAAATGAAACAATGTGCGAGGTATAGCACTCTTCAAATTATGGAGGTAAGCTCCTTGAAAATCAAACTAACCTTAGACACTAAGCTATGAATAGAATATAAAATTACTAACACTATGCACAATATTCTTCTAGGGTTTTGCAATAGTGAAATGAATAAAATAGAACTTTTGCCCTATATTTTTGCCTTTGGTACGAGCACAAGACTTGAAACAATTCTAACAAACAAGAATTTATGGATTTTACAACTTAAATCAAGGCAATTGAATCTAACACCACAACAACTACCTATTGGCTAAGAGCAAAAACAAATATGCGGATGCGCATAAGATTTTGAAGGAATAATTGTTTTAACAAACGACAAAACACAATTCCAAGGATGAAATCACTAAGTTGCATACAAAGCTGCAACCTAGATAGATACTAATATCAGTACAAAGCTTCATATTATTCCCTGCTTTCAATCTAACCCTTGAAATATAAGATTGAATAATCACGAGCACAAATATAAGGGACATTCACTTGAACAATAATCTAAGCACCTTAAACATAGCATCAACTATCATTATTCAATATGTGCTCAAAGCACTTATTTATAAGATTACAAAACCCAATTTTTGAGATTTAAGATAATAATTGATCTATCCCAAAAATCAATGTCTTTAAAATAAAACAATAAAAGCTACTAAAAAATCTGGAAAGAAAAAAAATTTTAACCGATAAAAATTTCCTAAACAAAAGGTCACTAAATCCAACTTAAAAATAGGCTCTCAACATCTCATCCAGAATAGGACCTCTAATAAAAGCAACAACTAAAAATAGACAATCTGATAGACAAATCTTCTCAGATATTCTAATCTCGCTCTATTGTTCTAAACCATACTGGATCTTTGAGAATCTTGAAACCCTAACAACCAATCCATTGACAACTTCACCAACCAGGGAAACCCTAGGTCCTGTTATTGATGATTTCAGGAAAAATCCTCCTTTTCTGACTTTTGCACCCTGAACCCTAGCAGTTTGATCAAATCTGCAAACTAAGAACTACTTCCGAGGGTTTAACAAGGTTGAAAAACATTGTTGAAACCATTGGATGGCTGTATCCAAAAATCTGCCTCACACTTGGTAAAACCGGCAGTAAAATACACAGAACCTGTCCCACAAATCTGTAACAAATAAGGCTGCAGTATACTGTTGTTTTCCTCTTTCAAATGGCTGAAAACTGCTCTTGCAACTTACAGAGAAAACCTAGGATTTTTACCACAAATCTGCCATGCAAAACACAAACACTAGGCAGCATAAAAATATTTTTCTAATCAAAACCTCAGCAAAACCCTTCAAAAAGTCTGAAAATCAATACTAGAAACCCTAGTATTTGCACATGGTGCTCAGAAATTGGAAAAACAGCATTTAACCCTTAAAAGCACCCTGGAAAAAGTTTGCAAAATGATGACAAATGCTGGAAACTTCTATGGCACCCCTGTATTCAGCAAAATCCCTTCAATGTCAACAAGCCGTAGCACCCTAATGATGCTATTCAATGTTGTTTTCTTTGCTTTTAAGTGCAATGTTCCTAGAATGAACAACCATGAAGAACATGAAAGAGACCACTGAGAAGCACTTTTTGGGAAGATATTGCCACTTGAATTATGACCTAAATCATCTGAAATGTACTATACAAAGCTTATTGCCACTTAAACCTCATCAACTACCTGATCAGCGCACTTGTAGCAAGTCATGGCCACTAAAAATAGGATCACAAGGCATAAAGCACACTCCTTGACTTTTGCCACTTAAAACCTTAGTCTCCATCCCTAAGTTGTGCTCTTTCCCTATCTGAGCCACTTGAACCATGTCCTACACCCCTGACATGCGCTTTTGGAGGACTTTAGCCACTTAAATATTGTCATAATTTTCTACATGCACTCTTCTGTCATCTCTGCCACTTGAAAGTTGGCTCATGCACTTCTCCCTTGTCTATGCCACTTGAACTTGGCCTTTACATGCTTGGTGTTCTTCTAGACCTTGTTTGCCACTTATAAATTGGCAACCATCAGCTTAATGTGCTTCTAGACTTTGTTTGCCACTTATAAATTGGCAACCATCAGCTTGGTGTGCTCTAAATAGGATTCAACCACTTAAACCTTGATGAACACCTCCCAACTGCATTCTTCTTAAGCCCGGCCACTTAAACATTGACAAACAACTACCAGCAGAACTCCACAACACTTGCTACCACTCAAACTTCGGTTTTCTCCTACTAGGTGCCTCTTTGAGGATCTTGTCTATTTTTTCAACACTTACAGAAATTTTTCAGGTCTTTCGTTCACAGATGGCTTGGCAACTAGATAAAATAATCTTACAAACAACACACCTTACTCAGGACAGAACAAACAACATAAACATCAAAGATAAAATCATGACACTCAGCTTTATATGTAATACTTTGATAGACAAATTCAACAAAACTTGTGAAAACAACTCGAAAGGACAAGTTTCATAGGGGTGTAACATGATTGTAAATAAATTTGACAATGATGAGGACCTTCTCCAATACAAAATAACCTGTGGAAGTTTTCCAATGTCTTCTAGGGTCAAATTGAGGCTATTCACCGCACATGGCTCCAAAACTTAGTGGGATACTTCTCCATCAAAAGCCTCCCAACAACCAAACAAGCAACAACATTATCCGTAATAAATTAGACCACAAATTGTAGCCCTGCCTCAATGACCACCTCATCTGATAGAATGAAAAGTGCATGCATTGATTTAGCCCTATTTGACGCAACCATTGTTTTCAGGAACACTATGCCAAGCTCAGATGCCACAAGAAAATTGACGGGTATAGTTTCTCCTATGCATCCACCTATTTGACATGATAATGCTAACTGTCTTAGCCCACTCCTTGCAATGTTCAACGATGACATCACTCAAAGGCCTTAAGAGTTCAAGAGGTAAAAAGACTCACTTTGGGATAGGGGAAGCAAATTAGCTAGTTGTTACTTTATGCACCTCAAAGATTGCTATGTTTATTTGCTTCCTGTCTTACGTTTATAGTTCCTCTTGATGTTGAGAAGAATTAGTCAACATAGTTTAATCCACTATGTTAAGAGAAATGTACTCACCTCTAAGAGAGCAAGAAGCTTGTTTCTCTGGATAATACCTTGCATCTCATCGATCACAAGAAACTTTGGTACAAGGAGAGCCAATAGCACTATGGGATTTATAGACCAAAGAACCAACGTATATTGATGAGAATTAGGATTAATTGAAGTCCAGTTGTAGGTGGCAATTGAATCCAATAGTTCCAAAGACGAAGAGGAGTTCCTAAAGTTTCCATCAGATGATTGACTCTGATTTCTGAGCTAGTTGGTTGAACAACTATGCACTTCTAGTCTACTTGTTTTGGAATTTTAATGTACTTCATAATTGTGATTCTCAGCTCTGACTTTTGAAGTTTGTAATGTCGATTGATGAAATGAAAAGCATATTATGATTGTTAGATGGATTATTGGATCAATGGTTTGCCATTGCAAATTCAGCTAACTGCATAGTTGCCAGGAGACTGGTACTGGTACTGGTACAGGAGACTGGTACCGGTACCAGTACAGCTTTTTTTTAAATAGGAGTCGGGGGTACTTGGAAACGGCATCTTTTTTTAATATAAATAAAAATTAATAAATTAATCATTTATAGAAAATATCATGACATTATAAATTTTTTCACGTTATAATTTTTTAATGCTTTTAAATTTCATGGGAGACGCCAAAATTTCCACCGGGAGATGTCGGGAGACTCGGGGGACGGCACATAAAGTTTCCATGCTGCTGGAGGCATTCCCGGGGATGTCTCTGGTACCGGAGATGCGTACCAGTCTCCGAGATGCATCTCAGGCGCAGGAGACGCATCTCCCGGCAACACTGGCTAACTGTATTCAATTTTTTTATTTCAGCTTCTTTTAAGGTGTTAAAGTTATTCTTAATTTTTTAACACATTTTTATTTTAAAATTCAAATATTAATTTTTATATGTTATTTTAATAGTTGTCTCCCATCATTCCAAAACTCAAGAAAATTTACGCCATCCCCAAAACTATGCCCCCCGTCCCTAAAACTTAACGAAACGCTGATATTCTCTTATTTCATGTGAGCTTGCAGAACATTAGATTAAATTTTCCCAACAAATAAGGGCACCGATCAGAAGCAATCCATAGAGTTCTAAAAGCAATTTGAAACAAACCTTTATCTTAAAATTATCATCTTCTTTTTTAAAATATCACATGAAGGGCTCAATAGAAAATCTTGTGACATTAGAGCTTGAGAGAGATCAATCAGCAAAGATAACTCCAAGATGCAGTGCCCCCTCGCTCTGTGACAAACCTAAAAGTGAGTCAGATTTGTCCTAAGATTTCTAACTGGCATTTGAATTAATTTATGCCGGCTATTGTTTTGGCAATATGGCAGGGTGTGAATCCGAACAATAAAGGGTTCTTAAACCATCTTCTGGCATTAGAATTTCTACTAGAACACTGCAGGTGATAAATTGTGACCTACTTTCTCTATCGTTACTGCATTCTTGGAACTAATATAACCTTTTGTGGCATCAGTTGGAACTTTGACACAAGGGGTATACCATGAATCTGGATTCTGGACACGTTAAGAGTTACCATCGGACCAGAACCATTCAGACATGTGAAATCCAGTTATGTTAAATAACATTTTGTAAGGTGTTAGTCTGAAACATTTTGCAATTTCCAGAGTATATGAACTCTGCCTTTACCTGATCAAGTTATTTCTAAGCTTACTGGTAAATTGAAATTCAACAGTATTTTTCCAGATGAGAGAGTAGAAAAACTTCAGCAATATTTTTCAGAGTAGGACTGAGGGTTTTTTAGGTAAACTAATTTCACAAGTACTGTGCCCTGCACGTAGCAAGTGAATATGAAGGCAATACATTAAATAAATAAAACAAGGAAATACAGAAGTGGAAGCAGAGTTTAAGTAAAATATTAAGAGATTGGTCTTACGTCAAACTGTGAGAAATGCGATCGAAGTGTGGTTGGCCATAAACTTTGTTAAAATAATCTGTGACTTGTGGGTCCCATTGCAATATTGGGTCATAGGTGCAGCGATCCTTCTCTTTGAGCTCCATCTGGCATACATTCAAATGCAAAAGTTACGCCTCACTCAACCAGAACAAAGCCGAGTATGAGGAAATGGATGTTAAGCTGCATTACCTCGCCTATTTTAGTTGCTCTTTCGCGCTTTCCTCAACGTTCTCTTGTTTTTTCTTCTGAGCGGAGGATATATTTCGAAGAAAATAAACTTTCCTCGAGGGTGATCTAAGGCTAAGCCAATAGGATGCATACAAATATGTATAATTTGTATTTAGTAGGTAATAGTTGTGAGTTCAATGTAATATAATTTTAAATATTAAATAATGAAAGTAAATGTAATAGATATGGATATTTAGTTTTATGATTAAAGAGTTAATGTTAATTTTAAAAGATTTTGAATTGGATTTTTGGTGGTATAGATAAAAGTATTATTATGTGAGTAAAATGCATATCATGTGTTAAAGTTTGTTTAATTTCAAGTTAAACTCATGGACCTTAGTCCGATTCATAATTGTAGATTCATCTTATGTGTGCAAATTTGACTTTATTCAATGCATGTTTCTACTCTACAACTTGTTTGAATGATCACTATTTGCTTTCTTCTATTTTAATATTTGAGGATAGGTGATATTTAGGAATATCTTTAAAGGGTTGACATTATGTCACAAGGGGACATGTTCACTTAGGTCAATTCTAAATGTGTATAAAAGATCAAAAATAGAAAACAAGAGCCCTAGAATTATGTGTGCAAATTTGTTACTTCTTTTTAAGTACAAAGTTGTAGTTTTTATTATTATTGTCTCCTTAGATGCTTCTGGAAGGAGAAAGCTAACTCATGGACAAAAAGCAACTATGTATATAACATTTGCATGAGTACAAAGTACCCCCCATAAGCATGGTGATTTTGTCCCGCGACGGAAAAAGGTGGCCGGCGGAAAGACTTGACGGTTGGACGGAAAACGGAGCCGACAAAAAGACTTGATGGTCAAACGTTAACGTGTCCCACGTCCTATCACTGAGAAAACGTGTGAGCGCCAACAGGTTTTCAAAATAATTGTTCGGCATGGATGGAAAAAAAGCCAAAAATGTGGCATTTGAAACCATTATTTGCAAATATCAAAAAGCCCAGACGAGGTCGCATTTTTGCCATTTTTGGACAACTATGTTTTGGTGGATAGCAATGGGAAGAGTTGCAGGCGTTCGGAGCTCCTTAAGGTATGTATATCCACTCTGTGTATGTGCCATTTTTCCATTCTACCATGAATACTGAAGAAACGAACGGTTATTCATTGCGGGGTTTTTGTTTTGTGATTTTCTGTTGAGGGTTTTTTAATTTCATTTCCTCCCGTCGGCTAGTTTTGAAAATTTGCGCTTGCGGAATGAAATAGATGACAACCCATTGTGGAAATATGAGTGAAATAATTGAATAAGGTTTAGAGAGACCACAAACCATTGTATGTTTCAAAATAATTCAATAAGGTTTATAGAAACCACAAACTATTGTGAAAATCACATAAAGCCCAAAACGTCGCCATTGTTCACATTTTTATTTTGAATGTTGCAGGGTTTTCATTGGGAAAAGGTCTATTTAGTTCAAATGCGGGTCTAATAATGTTTTTTTGTGTTGAGGGTTTTTAAAGTTTTTGTTTCGTTTCCTCCGCGTATGCTGGTTTTTGAATTTTTTCATTGTCAAATGAATTAAGCGACAACCCATTGTGGAAAAATGAGTGAAATTAGTGAATAATGTTTATAGAAAGCAGAATTTGTCGGTTCTGCAATGAAATGCTATATTTTGAAAACCACATAAAACCCAAAATGTCACTATTGTTCACATTCTTATTCAGAATGGATAAAAAAGCGCAAAACGTGGCATTCGAAATCATAATTCACAAATACCAAAAAACCCACAGGACATCCCATTTTTAGCACCATTTTATATGTTGTTGTTTTGGAAAACACACTGTCTCCTAAAACTCAGACTGTTGTAAAACCCTTTAGAAGCAAAAACCCAATTGGTTACTCACACTTAACCTCAATTTGGTATGTTTTGTGATTGTGTGGAGAACCGTTTGTGATTTTGCGATAGTGTCCGTCTCATACTTTGATGCTATTTTGACCATGACT
This sequence comes from Sequoia sempervirens, assembly GCA_007258455.2. NCBI lineage: Eukaryota > Viridiplantae > Streptophyta > Pinopsida > Cupressales > Cupressaceae > Sequoia > Sequoia sempervirens. The sequence continues at coordinate 1,861 of VDFB02027895.1, read as the reverse complement.
TATTTTGATAATGTTTGACCATGACTTTATGGGATTTAATATACGAATTATGATACGTGTTAGAGCAATATAATATACTACAATGCTTTGATGTATAGGAATGTAGAAAAATAATTATTTTCTTTCAGAATTATGAGTGCATTTTATATAAAATAGGGATGTTGATTTAATTATTGTTTAAATTTATATTTCTACATTGGTTACTAATACACTTTCATTTTTGCACGCCTGAGTGCATTTGAGTTGCAGGTGATTGAAGGCCAAGAGTGTGATTGAGGAAAAGAAGGTTAGCTTCCTGACAAGGTAAAAGAGGAGAAGCTCTCGATTACGCACACACCACTTAAAAACATGTAGCTGCATTAGGTCATGTTTGTTTTCAATATGATTGTTTGAAATTGATTAGCAGAGCAAAATTAAAATATAGTTTAATTAACCTTAAAAATTATGAAAAGAATATGGTTTATTCTATTTTAATTTATCCTTGTGCAATAAAAAGGAAAGAAAACCTGATTTTAAAAAGAGATATAATATATAGGAAATTAAAGAAATAAAACAAAACAAATAATAAAGTAAAAGTATTATGTTTGCATATAATGAAATAATTGGTTTATATAAAAGGGAAATATTTCTGTTTGCTTATGGTTATTTTTTTTTCCCAAAATAAAAAGGAATGAACAGCCCGAGAGAACATTGGGCTCTGGAAATTTTATCTTAAAACCAACAATGTTGTTGGCATGTGGCAATCCTTAGAATTTGCATGAGAATTTTATCTGTCATCTGGAAATACTTTGCATGATCCTCGAAAAGAGGAATAGAGCTTTAAGAGAGAAAAGAGAACTTCCATTCAGTCATATCCGAGAGCTCTGGAAAAGAGGCGACAAGAAGGTATTGCTGGGCATCTGCACTGGAAGAAAATTTGCCAGGTTCTTTTCATGCTTTGCCTTCATTTAATTTAAAAATTGCAGTAAGGAAATTGAAGGAATGAAATGCATCATTCCATGATATGAGTACAAACAACTGAGAAATCTTTTCCAATTTCGTTTCTGCATCTGGGTAATAGTTTACTTTTCATTGTTGCAATATAGAATACCCAATCTTTTCTTCCAGAATTAGGGTTTCATTCTATTACAAAATCTGCAATTTATTAAACTGCTCTCAATTATAATTGGAAATATATATAAACATATATATATATATACATATATATATGCACAGGAATCTGAATTCCCGTGCATATATACATATATATATATATATGCATATAATGACTGCATAAAAACCCTGTCATCTGAAATAAATTCAAAATGCCTTTGAGATAAATTCGAATGCAGATATACTGGACGAAATGTCTTCTTATTTTGAGTTTTGAAATTGTTATCCATAGGAATGAGGAAGGGATTTAATCCCTTGTCCTCCCCATGGGAAGGACGCGGCACTGTGGGAGGCTCGCGCCCTCCACAGGCCGCGGCCTGTGGAGGAGGCGCGAGCCCCTCACAGCCCGCCCCCTCCCCATGGGAGGGGCAAGGGCTTCCCTGAGCCCTTATGTTGCTCAATGCCAGTAAGGAAACCCTGTAAAATGTTTATATTCTGTGTGCACGGCCAGAGAACTTTTGAACAGTCATAAAAAAAAAACCAGTATTTTCTTTCTTCAAAATTTACACTCAGCTGTATATGAATTTTTACATACATATGTATATATATATATATATCCATACATATATACCAAAATGCAAAGTTTGAACAAGGGAAAACCATTTCCAGAAAGTGATATGATCTCTATAAAAAATACACAAGAAACCCTATAAAATGTTTATATTCTGTGTGCACAGCCAAGGAAATTAAGAACAGTTATAAAAATCAG
>VDFB02027894.1:0-50763 GCA_007258455.2 Sequoia sempervirens | reverse complement strand
AAATTCAACTCCAGAAATACTTCTTCATTTAGGGACAATAAGGGATTCAATAAAAACAAGGAGAAACCTGATTTTAAGAGTGACTTAAAGGGAAAATCAGCAGCACCCTTGGATCGTGAGACTCTTAATGATTTGCGCAGGAAGAAGCTTTGCTTCTACTGCAAGGGTCCCTACGACGCTAACCATGATTGTCCTTTGCGGCCTAAGGGAAAGGCCAATAGAGTCATGTGGGCCTATTATGAGGATTCGGAATTTGAGAATTCCGAACAGCAGGAGAGTTCCGAGGAGTCAGAATCAGAGGCTTCAGAGCTTAAGGTAGAGGTAGAATCAGAGCTCGAAATCCAGGAGGCACGGTTGTCTAGCATTCAGCAAGAGGGATCTTTTAGACTTCGTGGAGTTTTGGCGGGTCAAAAGGTTATTACCCTTCTAGATACAGGAGCCACTCACAATTTTATTGATGCTAGATTTGTGAAGAAGCGTGGACTCATAACTGAGGGGTTTGAGGGCATTCGGATTAAGGTGGCTGATGGTTACACTCTCAGATGTGACCGTATGTAATGAACCGGACCAAATTTTTTTGATTTTTTCACAATTGATTACAATGCAACATGCACCCGTTAAGGTTAGCATAAACCAAAACGATGCGGGAAGTAACTCTAACCAGAATGTACACCAGGATCCCGATGTGGGCAAGGCGTGAGCATTGGTCAGAGGATCTCAAAGGAAAGTACTGAACAAGAACTCTAACCAGAGATGCGCCGGCGAACGACGAGCATACGGTCAGAGGATCCCTATCTAGTGCAAGACTGAAAATTAGCTCAACACCAAGTATGTGCTACTCAAACCCTGTGAGGGATAAGAGGCGACCATATGGCGGAGACTTAAGAAATTACAATGCAAACAAGTAAACAGGCGGCAAGCCAGCCTCTACCACTTATTCAGTGGGAATTACAATTCAGTGAAATGAGAGATAAGAGAGGAAATGCTGTTAGTACTACTAGCAGCTTACAATAAGATAGAAGATTCTCTTAAACTGAAGTTTTGATGTCTTTCCAAGCTGCAAATGATTAGTAAGCATTCACAATAACAAACTCGCTTTCCAATACTCAAATCTCAATCAAGAGACAACTTTCTTAAATCTGCTTTATCAGACCTGCACATAGAATAATGAAAATCTGCAACATAATAGCCATTCAAATGCTCATAACTTGCTCAAAACACTCCCTAATGGCATGAGATAAAGTGCAGAATGTTCCAAAGGCAAAGGCGCCCCCAAAGAACACTTAGAACCTCACCCAATAACTCCTATTTGTTTTGCACACAACCCAAGACAGCTACCAAATTAGTGCAGAGGCCCACTAGTAGGGCTGATTTTGCAGGAAAAATCAAAGGAAACTTAGGTTATAAATTCCACAAATTTACCGGAAGGTCGCCCTTAGAGACAGATGAAATAGCCAACACCCGAACAATATCTTTTGTATTTTTGGAGTTATGAGGCAAAACATGCCTAAATGATGCAATATGATAACTCTAAAACCGACCAAAATGCTTGAACATCATCTCTAAATGCAATGAACTCAGCTACAATGCAAGGCTACCACCAATAACAAGCTAACCTCTCAACTGGTTGCTATTTCTCAAGCAAGAGATGAGGCCGATGCTGGGAGGTGTGCTAGCACCATAAAGGCGAGTGCCTGAAGTCAATCCAGCAGCATAACGGTGTAGTAGACAGAAGATGCCAAATGAAGAGCTGAGGCCTGAATATATAGACGAGAGAGAAACATCTAGAAGCTTCCAGAGGGCGCCCAAAACCCTAATTTCAAATTCACCTTTTCCCTCCAAGAGATGGCGTCCATTTTCACTTTTGCTTATTTCACATTTTAAAATAAAGTCAAACCTTCATATAGGCGTCCTTTTTCAAAAGCTCAATATTTGACTTTATAAAATATAACTTATTCCTCCATGGCGCCTAGACCCTTAAAGTCCCTCTTTTAAAACAACAAGTTGTGCTTGCTGTACAAGGGTCATATAATATTAAAATGTAATATTATAAAGAAAATACTATCTCACCAAAGGAATAGTAAGCCCAAGGCCAAGGAACTGAAATGTCGGCTGGAAACAAGTGAAGAGATGACCAAGTATTCGAACCCCAATTTGTCCCGCTGCCAAAATGAGATTGCACTAAAAATGTAGTAGGTCGGCCGAGTTCTGAGTCTGGCCCAGACACACCACAGGCTCCTGAAACCAGAGATCCATGTCCCGAGCCCAGGCTCAAGCAACAGCCTCCCTCCAAGGCAAGGCCTAATTTCACCATCCATACGACCCTCACGGGTCTCGAGGAATGAGCCAGCGGTCCAGCGAGAAGCACAGTCCTTCTTGAGAAGGGGACATTACAGTCCGCCCTCCCCAAGATTGCTTGCCCTCAAGCAATCGCAAGTCTGGATGCTGTAGAATTTCCTCATCCTCCCAAGTAGCATCCTCCAATGGTAAATTCTTCCACTTTACCAAGTACTCTTTGATTGTTCTCCTCCTCAAGGAACGCTCTCTGAAATCAATAATCTGTTCTGGAACCAAGGTCAACTGCCCTTCTTCATCCAAAGGAGGTAACTGTGATGAAGCCACAACGTTGTGCCCAAGTGCCTTTTTGAGGCGAGACACATGGAAGACATTGTGGACCTTACTACTCGAAGGTAGTTCCAACTCATAAGCCACCGCTCCAACCTTCCTAACAACTTTGAATGGTCCATAGAAGCGTGGTTTCAGCTTCTCAGCTCCACTCTTCTTAAGTGTGGACTGTCTGTAAGGCTGAAGCCGAAGATATACCATATCACCAACCTCAAATGAGCGCTCAACACGCTGCTGATTAGCGTACATCTTTTGCTGATTTTGTGCCATTTGAAGGTTGTCCTTCAAGGATTTCAAAACATCTTGGCTCTGCTGCAACCAATCCTTGGCTTGGGGAGCTTCGCTATCGCCAAACACCAAATCAGCAAAGCTTGGAGCCTCGTAACCATAGAGGGCCATGAATGGAGACATCTTTATTGACATGTGGAAAGATGAATTGTAGCAATATTCTCCCAAGTGGAGCCATTTTACCCATGCTCTTTGCTGTTCTGAGACATAATTTCTGAGGTAGCCCTCCAAGCATTTGTTCACAATCTCCGTTTGACCATCCGTTTGTGGGTGATAGCTAGTGCTTGGAGTAAGCACGGTACCACTCATCCTAAAAATTTCCTGCCAAAAGGTGCTTAGGAACTTGCTGTCCCTATCACTCACAATATTTTTAGGCAACCCATGCAGTCTAAACACTTCATGGAAGAACAAATCTGCAACTTGAGCTGCTGTAAATGTGCTTGTGATGGCAAAGAAATGAGAGAATTTGGTCAATCTGTCCACTACAACATAAATACAGTCTTTGCCTTGAGCCCTAGGCAACCCGGTGATGAAATCCATAGAGATACTCTCCCATTTTTGATTTGGAATGGGAAGTGGCTGCAGTAGACCAGCTGGAAGAGAGTGCTCATTTTTATTCATTTGACAAGTACTACACTCCTTGATGTGACGCTGAACATCATCTTTCAACCCCTTCCAAGAGAATCTCTCTCGAATCTGCTTGTATGTCTTGAAGTACCCTTGATGACCAGCAAGTGGACTGTCATGGAAAGTCACCAAAATCTTCTTCTTAAGTTTAGAATCAGCCACCAAGAAGATTCTTCCCTTGTAGTGGATCAACCCATCAACTACCTTGTACCTTTCATCATGAAAAGTACCTTCAATAACGCTGGTTGCAAACTGATTTTTGGCATAATCAGCAAGCAACAACTCCTTCCAATCAGCATTAAGCTCACACAATGAGCTCAAGTGAGGCCTTCTAGACAAAGCATCAGCCACAACGTTATTCTTCCCTTTGACATACTCAATGTCAAAATCGTAAGCTTGTAGCTTACTCACCCACTTCTGCTGTCTCTCATTCAAGTCCTTCTGATGCATAAAGTGCTTGAGACTGTTGTGATCAATCTTGACTACGAATTTACTCCCCACCAGATACTGTCTGAACTTGGCTAATGCATGCATGATTGCAAGCATTTCCTTGTCATAGATAGAGTAGGTCCTTTCAACCCCTCTTAATTTTCTGCTTTCAAATACAATGGGATGCTTCTCTTGCATCAAAACAGCCCCAATACCTTCCCCTGGTGCATCACACTGTAACTCGAAGGGTTTGGAGAAATCTGGTATGGCCAATACAGGACAAGAACTCATGATTTTCTTGAACTTATCAAACACACTTTGAGCTTTTTCTGACCACATGAAAGCCCCCTTTTTAGTGAGGTCAGTAAGAGGAGCAGCACTTTGAGAATACCCCTTTACGAACCTTCTATAGAAGCCACAAAGACCCAAAAATCCCTTCAAATGAGTCAGATTTTCTGGAGGTGGCCAATCTACAATAGCCTTGATCTTTTCTGGATCAACCTTCACCCCTTCAGCGCTGATGATATGGCCAAGGTAGAGCAGCTCCCTCATTCCAAATTCACATTTGGACTCTTTTGCAAACAAACTCTCTGATTCAAGAATGCTAAGCACTTCCTCCAAGTGCTTGAGGTGTTCTTCCCACGTCTTGCTGAAGATGAGAATGTCATCAAAGAAAATTAACACAAATTTCCTCAACTGCTTCTGGAAAACTCTGTTCATGCAGGACTGGAAGGTGGCTGGAGCATTAGTCAAGCCAAAGGGCATAACTAGGAACTCAAAATGACCATAGTGGCATCTGAATGCCGTCTTCTCAACATCTGAGCCCCTCATCCGGATTTGATAGTAACCCGATCTCAAATCAATTTTGGAGAAGAATTTAGCACCATGCAGCTCATCAATGAGCTCATCGATCCGAGGAATAGGATACCGATTTTTTATTGTGCTTTGATTCAAGGCACGATAATCCACACACATGCGGATGGTGCCGTCTTTCTTCTTCACAAGAACCACAGCTGAAGCAAAGGGACTCTTGCTAGGGCGAATGAAGCCCATCTCCAGGAGTTCTCTTATGTTCTTCTCAATTTCATCCTTCTGCTTCTTAGGATATCTATACGGTGTTGTAATGACTGGTTTGGCCCCTTCCTTAAGTTCAATAACATGCTCAGCACCCCTTTCTGGTGGTGGCCCAGGTGGTAGATCAGCAAACACCTTACTCCTTTTGGTGAGTATAGATTGAATATCAGGAGGATATTCCCTCTTGGTCTCAACTGGACTAGCAGGAAGAACCATGCATTCCGCAGCCCACTCCACTTGGTCATGTCTAATCAGCCTTTCCATCCTTTTGAAAGAAACTATACGAGGACCACCATTAGACATTCCTCTCAAAACAACTCTCTTGCCATCAGATTGGAATTTGAGCTCCATTGTTTGTAGGTTGAGAGAGATTTCACCAAGTGAACGTAACCATTGTATACCCAAAACTGCATCTGTGTCACCAATAGTAACCACATAGAAGTCATCTTTGACTTCATAGTTTCCCAACTGCAAGGACATGTTAGGAACTCTTCGTGTGCAGGAAATATGAAACCCATCAGCCACCATGACTTTGAAGCCTTCAAATTCTTCAGTTTTGAGACCTCTCTTGGCAACCACACCTTCATCAATGAAATTGTGCGTTGCACCAGTATCAATCAATGCAACAATTCGATGACCTCCAACTCCACCACGAACCTTGAAAGATTCGTTCTTTTGGAAACTAGAGAGTTGGGCAATAGGGCCCCCAACTCCTTGCTCATGATCGGACTCTTCTGTGACTCTTTCATCCTCGCTGTCCCCAAAATAAGACTGCTGATCAGACATATCTGATGCTGATTCATAATCAGAATATGTCCCCATTTGATTATAACGCCCTCTTCCAGGACATCTATGGCCTTTAGTCCAAGGCTCTAAACATGTGTAACACTTGCCCTCCTTTCTGAGCTGTTCACGTTGCTCTTCAGTCAATTTAGGTGGAAACTTCTTGTGCTGATTAGAAGAATGTCTTTTATCCTTATCCTTCTTATGGCCAAAAGGCTTAGGCGGAAATTTAGGCCTAGGGGCTGATAACTCCATACTACGAGCCTTCTTGATTGCCTCATCAAGACTTGGTGGATCGAAAGCTTTAACCCACCCTTTCAAGGGTTCAACCAAACCTTCAGAAAACAACACAACCAACCTTCTTTCGGTGATGTTGGGCACCATCACAGAAAGTCTCTGGAAATCAGCAATGTAAGAATCCAAGGAGCCATGCTGCTTGAGTTGTGCAAGCTCGCGAAATCTTACTTCAGGATCCTTAGTGTCGAACCTTTCAATCAGCTTGTTGGTGAATTCTCCATAGGTTCGAATAAGGTTATGGCCAAGAGTGACCAAACCATGGTACCACCATTCATGGGCAGCTCCCTCCAAATGAAGTGTTGCAAATTTGATGGCATCTTCTTCTGGCATGGGACGAAGTGATAGGTAGTTGTCTAACTTCTGAACCCACGATCTTGCTGAACACTTATCACTTCCATCGAAGTGAGCCAATGTTACCTTCCCTAAGGCTTGATGAAAATCTGTTCTAGGAGCCATATAAGCTCGGTTATCAACTCTTCCTCCGTGTCTTCTGTTTCTCTGATTCAAGAATTGATCAAAGGACCATTGGTCCCTAAGATCAGGTGGTAGGGTGGAGTACTCCATGTAGGCTTGCCTAGCATCGTCTACCAAAGGAACGGTAGCTTCAACTTGATGTTCTTCCCTTGGAGTGAATGTAGGAAAGAGCGGTCTAGAGGCTGATCCGCTAGAGATGGTATCATGCTGTCCAATAGTTCTGCTGCCTCCATTACCATTGTTCCCATTATTCCCATTGCTTCCATTGTTCCCATTATTCCCATTGTTTCCATTGACACCACTGCTTTCTCCTGTAGCATGGTTTTGATTCGGAGTATGGTTCTGAGTAGCTTGCTGATCCATTTTAGCAAGTAATCGAGACATCATCTCAATCATTCCATCAAACTTCTTTTCCATCCTTGCATCCTTCTCTTCCATGGCTGTCCTAAGATTGTCTGACATGTTCTCAACTGTTTTACCCGTATCCACTGCTCTTCCGGTTTCTCTCAAAGCTTCTGAAAAAGTATCTGCTTCTGGCACTGGCGGAAGCTGTATCTGTTGTCTTCTGGCCTGACCTCTGGTGAAGTATCTGCAATCACTGTCACTCATCTGACCACTGAATCACTGTTGGGCACAGGTTGGCAGAATCATGGCTCTGATACCACTGTAATGAACCGGACCAATTTTTTTGATTTTTTCACAAATGATTACAATGCAACATGCACCCGTTAAGGTTAGCATAAACCAAAACGATGCGGAAAGTAACTCTAACCAGAATGTACACCAGGATCCCGATGTGGGCAAGGCGTGAGCATTGGTCAGAGGATCTCAAAGGAAAGTACTGAACAAGAACTCTAACCAGAGATGCGCCGGCGAACGACGAGCATACGGTCAGAGGATCCCTATCTAGTGCAAGACTGAAAATTAGCTCAACACCAAGTATGTGCTACTCAAACCCTGTGAGGGATAAGAGGCGACCATATGGCGGAGACTTAAGAAATTACAATGCAAACAAGTAAACAGGCGGCAAGCCAGCCTCTACCACTTATTCAGTGGGAATTACAATTCAGTGAAATGAGAGATAAGAGAGGAAATGCTGTTAGTACTACTAGCAGCTTACAATAAGATAGAAGATTCTCTTAAACTGAAGTTTTGATGTCTTTCCAAGCTGCAAATGATTAGTAAGCATTCACAATAACAAACTCGCTTTCCAATACTCAAATCTCAATCAAGAGACAACTTTCTTAAATCTGCTTTATCAGACCTGCACATAGAATAATGAAAATCTGCAACATAATAGCCATTCAAATGCTCATAACTTGCTCAAAACACTCCCTAATGGCATGAGATAAAGTGCAGAATGTTCCAAAGGCAAAGGCGCCCCCAAAGAACACTTAGAACCTCACCCAATAACTCCTATTTATTTTGCACACAACCCAAGACACTTCCCAAATGGTACGGCCCACTAGTAGGGGCGATTTTGCAAGGAAAAATCAGAAACTTCGTTATAAATTCCACAAATTTGCAAGAAGGGTCGCCCCTTAGAGACAAGATGAAATAGCCAACACCCAGAACAATATCTTTTTGTATTTTGGAATTATGAGCAAAACATGCCTACAGCAATGCAATATCAGCAACTCTAAAACACGACAAAATGCTTGAACATCATCTCTAAATGCAATAGAACTCAACTACAATGCAAAACTACCAATAACAAGCTAACCTCTCAACTAGTTGCTATTTCTCAAGCAAGAAGATGAGCCGATGCTAGGAGGTGTGCTTTCCTCGAAGCGAGTGCCTGAAGTCAATCCAGCAGCATAACGGTGTAGTAGACAAAGGATGCCAAATGAAGAGCTGAGGCCTGAATATATAGACGAGAGAGAAACATCTAGAAGCTTCCAGAGGGCGCCCAAAACCCTAATTTCAATTTCACCTTTTCCCTCCAAGAGATGGCGTCCATTTTCACTTTTGCTTATTTCACATTTTAAAATAAAGTCAAACCTTCATATAGGCGTCCTTTTTCAAAAGCTCAATATTTGACTTTATAAAATATAACTTATTCCTCCATGGCGCCTAGACCCTTAAAGTCCCTCTTTTAAAACAACTTAAGTTGTGCTTGCTATACAAAGGGTCATATAATATTAAAATATAATATTATAAGAAAAATACTTATCTCACCAAGAATAATGCGCCCAAGGCCAAGAACTGAAATGTCAGCTGAAACAACTGAAGAAGATGACCAACTGAACTGAACCCCAACTGTCCACTGCCAAAAATAGAATTTACTAAAAATAGTAAATTCGCGAAGTTGCCCAGAATGCCAAACTGAACACACCACTGCGAAGCTCCCTGAAAACCCAGAAAGAATCCGCAATCAGAAACCCAAACTCCAAGCAACAACCTCCTCAAAACTAGGAAACCCTAATTTCACCATCCGCACAGCCTACGGGTCTCCGGAATAGGCCAACGGTCAACAGAAACGGTCACTGCTGAGAAGGGGACATTACACCGTATGATTAAGGATCTTCCCTTGCGCTTGAATAATTATGAATTCAAGGCTGATTATTACGTAGTGAATATGGGAGACATTGATTTAGTTTTGGGCATGAAGTGGCTTCATTCTCTTGAGGAAGTCACACTTCGTCTCAAAGACATGGAGATTTGGTTTGATGTGGACGGGAAGACTCATATCCTGAAGGCCATTCGGGATAGTAACATCAGGACTATTTCTTTGACAGATGGAGAGACTTAAGTGACATGACATGGTTGAGTGGGCTGCCAAGTGCACTTTGACACCTATACAGGAGGGACAACATAAGGCCGAGTATCATCCTGACATTCAACAGTTGAGAGTTAAGCATGAGAAGGTTTTCAGTGACATTCCACCAGGGAGACCTCCAGACAGGGGTATTGAGCACATCATAGAGCTTGAGGAGGGCGCTAAGCCCATCATGATTACTCCTTACAGGCATCCAAAGCGGCTTAAGGATGAGATAGAGAAGACTATCAAGGAGCTGCTTGCTATGGGTCACATTCGACCAAGTAAATCACCATTTGCTTCTTCAGTTGTCCTAGTGAAGAAGAAAGATGGTACACTTCGTATGTGCATCGATTACAGAGTCCTGAATAAGAGGACCATCAAAAACAGGTACCCCATACTTCGTATAGATTATTAGAAAGTATTGTCATTGATGTCAGGATAAATTATTGATGATAAGACTTGGTTTGGTTACAGGTTATTAGTGTGCTTAATGATAGAAAATCTCTACGGAACAAAATCTTTCTTGTTAAAAATGCAGGCTAAAATAGAAGATCATATCCAGTTTTGAACAGAGTATTCTTCTGATTATGCAAACTGCTGTCTTCAGATCAATTATAACAGGTCGCAAGTAGAAGTTCTTTTATCTCATTTTCAAAAATTTCTCAGAGTGTTATTGTGCATTAAAAATCAAAGAAACAATAAACATAATAAATAAATTCCAGTGCCGGACATATAAGCATTGTCAGAAATTAAAATAGAAGAGGAAACATTAATAAATAATCACGCATTCTGGAGACTATCATATATTCGTGCGTAGATATTTAAATCTTCTATGACCAGTTCCATCAAGTTGAAAGAACCAAAATATCAAAGGAAAACAAAATAAAGAATGAAGATATTTCTGATGGACGTTTTTTTTTAAAAATCGTGTTTATTCTTCTTAACAAATTAAACACGTATTTTACTGAGAGAGTGCAAACAAAAAGAAGACACGTATTAAAGAAAGAATGCGATCATGGTTCATTTCGGTCAACAACTTAAAAGACACGATTTAAATATTAAATCATCAAATGTTAAGAAAGAATGTGATCTTTATTAAAAAGACGAGTTTTTAAGAACAGCTGTGAGCCCCGCAAAGCATCAAGGAAACGGTATGATAAAAAGACATTTGATTTCTGTCAAAAGACGCGAGCAGTTGTAAACCCCCACGAAATATCAAAAGACGTATTATATTTCTACAGATGCGAATATTAAGTAACGTCCTTTGCTTAATGAATTTAAAAAAAAAAAGGGGGCGTATTCTATTAAAAGACGTGTTTCTAAGAAACGCGTTCTGTAGCAAAGAGATCTAAAGGACGTGTTTTCTGGTTGAGGAGTCGGGTCTTCTAAGAAGTTTTGTTTTGAAAGAACACACTCCATTATATTTAAAAGAATATGTTTGTTGCAAACAGTTCCTGTTGTTTAAAAAGGGGTGCGACTATTGACCATAAAAATAGTCTTTGAAAATTGCTTTAAATTAACTTTAAAGAAGATCATTCAAAGGATAACATATGATGAAGAGGTGTGATTAAGATTTGAAGAGGTAGAGGTATGTTGCTTCATCAAGTTTTGCAATCTTTGAACAAGGTATATATTCAACTCTCAAATCAAGTTTGAAGGTGTGGTTAAGAAGTTCAAGAAGTCAGAATCAGAAGCCTTTCTTCTTGTGTGGGCTGAGTGAAAGAAATTATATCACAAAGGCAGTTTGGAGGATTGGCAAGATTGCAGATCTGATTGAGGACAATTGCTTCATCCATCAAGTCAAGGTTTGGTGCCTTGCATTAGGGGTTGGTGCTCCTTGTAGGCAGGTGTCTACTAAATTTTGTAGAGGTCCAGGTGTTCCTTGTAGATTTCATTCTACTAAATCATCTAGTTGTAAATCTGTAGGTTGGTGCTTACTTGAAAAAATTATTATTTCAATAAAATTATGTCAACTTGGGGAAATTGATTCAAATCAAAAAGGTTGATTGTAGCAAGTTTAAAAAGATTAAAAATAAAAAGTTTTATTATTGATTTACTGATTCACCCCCCCCCCCTCTCAGTAAATCTTTTGTGCTCTTCAATTGGTATCAGAGCAAGGTCCTTCTTGAAAGCTTAATCGCTTGAAGGAGATCCTCAAGAGCACATATGGCGAATCTAAGCAACACAGTGAAAGCACCCATCTTTGATGGGACTAATTATGCCTTTTGGAATATCAAGATGGAAGCATACTTGAATGCACTTGGGTTTGATGTATGGCAATCTATTGTTGATGGGTATTCACCTCCAGCTACCCCTCCAACGGATCAAGCAGCCAAAAAGAGAAGTGAAAACAATGCAAAAGCAAAACATGCTCTTCTTTGCAGCCTAACAGATTCTGAGTTTACAAAAGTCATGAGATGCAAATCAGCAAAAGAAATTTGGGACAAACTTCAGAATATTTATGAAGGAGATGCAAAGGTTAAGAAAGCAAAGTTGCAAACTCATAGAAGGAAGTTGGAGACTCTCAAAATGGAGGATGATGAAGATATTGCTTCATATTTTCTTCGTGTTGATGAAACAGTAAATATCATGAAAGGACTTGGTGAAGAGATTGAGGATACTTTCATTGTTGATAAGATTCTAAGATCACTATCTACAAAATTTGAGGCCAAAGTTGCAGCATTGGAAGAACTAACAAATCTAGACCAGCTGAAAAAGGATGAATTACATGGTATCCTTGCTGCCTATGAGATGAGGATTGAAGGAAGATCACCACAAAAGGAAGTCTCATTCAAAGCATCCAAAAAGGGCAAGAACAAGCATGAAGAAAAGGATGAAAAATCAAGTGATGAAGCTGAATCTTACTTCATGGGTAAACTTAAGAAAGGAAAAGGAAAATACAAAGGAAAATTTCCTTTTAAATGCTTCAATTGTGGAAAAGTTGGACATTATGCTTCAAAATGTCCTCAAAATGAAAACAGCTCTAGTGAAGAAGAAAAGGAAATCAGCAATAAGAAAAAGGGAAAGAAGAATTTCAACTCAAAGAAGAAATTTCAAAAACATAAGAAGAGTTTTTATTCAAAGAAAGATAGCAGCTCCTCTGAAGAACAAAGTGAAGATAGCTCAAGCAATGAGGAAGATGAAATATTGTTTATGGCTGAATGTGAAGAACAAAAAGTTGAACAAGAATGTGAAGAAGAAGAAGAAATAGATCAAGATGAAGGAGAGGAAGTAGATCTTGAGGAAGAATTGCACTATGCTTACAAGAAAAATGAAGACTTGAAGAAGAAGGCTGCCAAGTACAAGTTGAAGATCAAAGAAATGACAAATGACTTGGAGAATTCAAGCAAAACCATTGAAGATTTGAGAGCTCAAATCATGGAAGCTGAAAGAAATGAAGATGAATTGAAAAACAAACTCAATACAAAGGAGATGAAATGTGACAAGCTGGAGCAAGAGATAGCAATGCTAAAGTTGGAATTGGAGAAAGCAAAGGATCAACACTCAAAGATTGATGAAGAATCCAGCAAGCTGATTGAGCTAATGAAGGCTCAAGATTTTCTTCAAAGCAAAATGGGAAGCAGTTTTGAAGAACAATCCAAGAAGGTCACTAACTCCAAAGGAGATTTCAAGACTTTCTCAAAGCAAGAAGAAGAAAATTGGATAAGTGCTGATTCTAAAAAAAGATTGAATAGTAGGCACTTCTATGCATTTAATGGCTATTGTTTTGTATGTAACAAATTTGGGCACAAAGCCTTAAATTGTAAAAATAAAGTGAAAAATAGTTCTAGCTACCTTAGGAGAGATAATAATCCTTTCACACCTTTAATAGACTATAATGATCTATGCTACAAATGTAATAATCTTGGGCACAAAGCTCAAGCTTATAGGTCAGTTTTTAATAACTCTCCAAAACAAAACAAGAAGGTAGATAAGTCTATTAAGAGAAAAGAAATACCTATCAAAGTATGGAGGAAAAAGGAGAAATCAATGTTCATCCAAACTGCCTTACATGCTGAAAGTAAGAAGGATAGATGGTACATTGATAGTGGGTGCTCAAAGCACATGACAGGTGACAAGAGCAAATTCATCTCTCTTGAACCTACTGATGAAGGAACAGTAAGATTTGGTGATAATACAAGAAAACAAATAAAAGGAAAAGGAACACTTAGTCTAGATAATGGAAGAACAAAAACAGAAAATGTTTTGTATGTTAAGGGCCTAAAAGAAAATCTTCTAAGTGTTAGTCAACTTTGTGATCAAGGACATAGTATCACATTTCTTTCTAATACATGTGATATCAAGAAAGATGGAAAGCTGGTTGCTCAAGCTGAAAGGAAACAAAATTTGTATGTCCTAAAAGAGATAAGTTGTGAAAGTTGCAATTTAGTACAAGAGGATGAGAGTTGGTTGTGGCACAAAAGGCTAGGCCATCTAAACTTTGATAATATTGTCAAAGTTAGCAAATCAAATGCTGTGAGAGATATGCCAAGGATAACAAAACCTTCTAATATCATTTGTAGAGAGTGTCAGCTTGGAAAGCAAACAAAGTCAAGCTTTAAGTCTAAGGAGCATACTTCATCAAAACCATTAGAACTCATACATACAGATCTTTGTGGGCCAACAAAATCCAAAAGCATGAATGGAGAAAGATACTTTATGTTGCTGATTGATGACTTCTCAAGGATGACTTGGGTTGCATTCTTGAAAGAAAAATCTGAAGCTTTTGACAAATTCAAAGCTTTCAAGGAGTTGGTTGAAAATGAGGCAAATTGCAAGATAAAATGCCTTAGATCAGACCGAGGAGGAGAATTCACATCAAAAGAATTTGAAAATTTCTGCATAGAACATGGAATTAAAAGGCAATTTTCTGCAGCAAGAACCCCTCAACAAAATGGGGTTGTAGAAAGAAGAAATAGGACGGTTCAAGAAATGGCAAGGGCAATGCTAAATGAAAACAAGATAGCAGATTCCTTTTGGAAAGAAGCAATTCATACAGCAGTTTACATTCTGAATCGTGCACAAATAAGAGTGAACAATGAGAAGACACCTTATGAACTTTGGAAAGGAAGACCAACAACTGTCAAGTACTTCAAGATTTTTGGAAGCACTTGCTACATTCGAAGAGATGAAGAAGATTTGAGCAAATTTGACACAAGAGCAGATGAGGGAATCTTTCTTGGCTACTCATCAAAAAGTAAGGCATATAGATGCTACAACAAAAGAACTCACAAAATTGTTGAAAGTGCTAATGTAAGAGTTGATGAAGGAAAGCAATTCAAAGAAGTTGGACAAAGTGATCACCATGTTCAAACTATGAATGAAGAAGACAAAGATGATGAGGACTCCCAAGAGGAAGAAAAAGAGGAAGAGGCAAAAGAAGGAGAATCTTCACAAAAGACTCCCATGAAGACACCAAAGACACCTTCCAAGTTTGTTCAAAAGAACCATCCTGAAGATTTGATTCTTCAAGATAGATGTAGATCTACAAGGAGAATGGTGAATTACAATGAAGATTGTCATGCAGCTTTTCTATCTCAAGTTGAGCCCAAAACTTTTGAAGAAGCAAGCAAAGACAAAAGTTGGATTGATGCAATGAATGAAGAATTGGATCAAATAGAGAAAAATGAAACTTGGGAAATTGTTCCAAGACCAAAAGATAAGAATGTAATTGGCACAAAATGGGTTTTTAGAAACAAATTAAATGAAGATGGTAAAGTCACAAGGAACAAAGCAAGGTTAGTGTGCAAAGGCTATGCACAAGTTGAAGGAGTAGACTTTGAGGAAACCTTCGCACCAGTTGCAAGGATTGAAGCAATTAGAATGTTTTTATCCTATGCAAGTCACAAAAAGTTTAAGGTTTATCAAATGGACGTCAAATCTGCTTTTCTTAATGGAGATTTAGAAGAGGAAGTTTATATTGAACAACCTGAAGGCTTCCTACTATCAGAAGACATGGATTATGTGTGCAAGTTAAAGAAAGCTCTCTATGGGCTTAAACAAGCTCCTAGAGCTTGGTATTCTAGACTTGACAAATATCTCAAAGAGCAAGGTTTCAAAAGAGGAGATGTAGACAGCAATCTATACATCAAAGAAGAGGATGGACACTTATTGATTGTGGTGGTCTATGTAGATGACATCATTTTTGGTGGAGACAAGGACAGAATGTGCAAAGAATTTTCATCATGTATGCAAAAAGAATTTGAGATGTCAATGTTGGGAGAGTTATCCTTCTTCCTTGGGCTGCAAATTTCACAATTAAGCAAAGGTATTTTCATCTCCCAAACCAAATATGTGAAAGAAATGTTAAAAAGGTTTAGGATGGAAGATTGCAATCCTGTTAGTACTCCTATGGTTACAGGTTGCAAGCTAAGTAAAGATGATGAATCCCAAGATGTGAATCAAACACTTTATAGATCTATGATTGGAAGTTTGTTGTATCTAACTTCTACAAGACCAGACATAATGCAAGCTGTTGGAGTTGTGGCAAGATTTCAAGCAGCACCAAAAGAGACACATGTTCATGCAGTAAAGCGTATATTCAAATATTTGAAAGGCACAATGGATTATGGTCTATGGTACCCTAGCAGCAATGATTTCACTCTTGAAGCATACACAGATGCTGATTGGGTTGGTAATGTAGATGATAGAAAAAGTACAAGTGGAGGGGCCTTTTTTCTTGGAGGAAATCTAGTGTCTTGGATAAGTAAAAAACAAGAATCAGTCTCTCTATCTACTGCAGAAGCTGAATATATTGCAGCAGCAGCTTGTTGCACTCAACTTTTGTGGATGAGGCAAACTTTAAAAGACATCAAGATAGAGTATGATCATCCTTGCACTATATATTGTGATAATACTAGTGCAATCAATATATCCAAAAATCCAGTGATGCATTCAAGAACCAAACACATCCCTATTAAGTATCACTTTTTGAGAGAACAAGTAGGAGAAGGACAAGTGTGTTTAGAATACATAACTACAAAAGAGCAAACTGCTGATATATTTACTAAACCACTTCCAAGAGATACATTTGAATATCTAAGGGACAAATTGAGAGTTGTTCCATATCCATCAAACTAATTGATGGATGCATGTATTTAGGGGGAGCTACGCACAAAATCTTGTAGCTTCATGAAGATGAAATATTGTTAGAAGACCCTTGCCATTGACGTCAAAGGGGGAGAAATTAGACACAGGGGGAGCAAACAGAGGATCAAGTTGTTTTTGGAGAAGTTGCCATCAATGACAAAGGGGGAGATTGTTAGAAAGTATTGTCATTGATGTCAGGATAAATTATTGATGATAAGACTTGGTTTGGTTACAGGTTATTAGTGTGCTTAATGATAGAAAATCTCTACGGAACAAAATCTTTCTTGTTAAAAATGCAAGCTAAAATAGAAGATCATATCCAGTTTTGAACAGAGTATTCTTCTGATTATGCAAACTGCTGTCTTCAAATCAATTATAACAGGTCGCAAGTAGAAGTTCTTTTATCTCATTTTCAAAAATTTCTCAGAGTGTTTTGCATTAAAAATCAAAGAAACAATAAACATAATAAATAAATTCCAGTGCCGGACATATAAGCATTGTCAGAAATTAAAATAGAAGAGGAAACATTAATAAATAATCACGCATTCTGGAGACTATCATATATTCGTGCGTAGATATTTAAATCTTCTATGACCAGTTCCATCAAGTTGAAAGAACCAAAATATCAAAGGAAAACAAAATAAAGAATGAAGATATTTCTGATGGACGTTTTTTTTTAAAAATCGTGTTTATTCTTCTTAACAAATTAAACACGTATTTTACTGAGAGAGTGCAAACAAAAAGAAGACACGTATTAAAGAAAGAATGCGATCATGGTTCATTTCGGTCAACAACTTAAAAGACACGATTTAAATATTAAATCATCAAATGTTAAGAAAGAATGTGATCTTTATTAAAAAGACGAGTTTTTAAGAACAGCTGTGAGCCCCGCAAAGCATCAAGGAAACGGTATGATAAAAAGACATTTGATTTCTGTCAAAAGACGCGAGCAGTTGTAAACCCCCACGAAATATCAAAAGACGTATTATATTTCTACAGATGCGAATATTAAGTAACGTCCTTTGCTTAATGAATTTAAAAAAAAAAAGGGGGCGTATTCTATTAAAAGACGTGTTTCTAAGAAACGCGTTCTGTAGCAAAGAGATCTAAAGGACGTGTTTTCTGGTTGAGGAGTCGGGTCTTCTAAGAAGTTTTGTTTTGAAAGAACACACTCCATTATATTTAAAAGAATATGTTTGTTGCAAACAGTTCCTGTTGTTTAAAAAGGGGTGCGACTATTGACCATAAAAATAGTCTTTGAAAATTGCTTTAAATTAACTTTAAAGAAGATCATTCAAAGGATAACATATGATGAAGAGGTGTGATTAAGATTTGAAGAGGTAGAGGTATGTTGCTTCATCAAGTTTTTCAATCTTTGAACAAGGTATATATTCAACTCTCAAATCAAGTTTGAAGGTGTGGTTAAGAAGTTCAAGAAGTCAGAATCAGAAGCCTTTCTTCTTGTGTGGGCTGAGTGAAAGAAATTATATCACAAAGGCAGTTTGGAGGATTGGCAAGATTGCAGATCTGATTGAGGACAATTGCTTCATCCATCAAGTCAAGGTTTGGTGCCTTGCATTAGGGGTTGGTGCTCCTTGTAGGCAGGTGTCTACTAAATTTTGTAGAGGTCCAGGTGTTCCTTGTAGATTTCATTCTACTAAATCATCTAGTTGTAAATCTGTAGGTTGGTGCCTACTTGAAAAAATTATTATTTCAATAAAATTATGTCAACTTGGGGAAATTGATTCAAATCAAAAAGGTTGATTGTAGCAAGTTTAAAAAGATTAAAAATAAAAAGTTTTATTATTGATTTACTGATTCACCCCCCCCTCTCAGTAAATCTTTTGTGCTCTTCATAGATGATCTTATTGACGAGCTCCATGGTGCCTGTTATTTCACGAAGATAGACTTGAGATCGGGATATCACCAGATTAGAGTCCGTGAGCAGGATGTTGAGAAAACTGCATTCCGTTGTCATTGTGGACACTTCGAGTTTGTGGTGATGCCATTTGGGCTAACCAACGCTCCAGCGACATTCCAGTCCACCATGAACAGGGTCTTCCACTCACATCTGAGGAGATATGTACTTGTCTTCTTCGATGATATTCTGATTTACAGCAGGACTTGGCAGGAGCATTTGGCTCATCTGGATACAGTACTCAGCATTTTGGAGAGGGAGTCCTTGTACGCCAAGGAGTCCAAGTGCGATTTAGGGATGACTGAGTTGTTATACTTAGGCCATATCATCAGTGCAGAGGGAGTGCGGATGGATCTTGAGAAGATCCGTGCTATTGTAGATTGGCCTACTCCAGCGAACCTTACACAGCTGTGAGGATTTCTTGGGTTATGCGGTTTATATTGCAGATTTGTGAATGGTTATTCACGCCATGCAACACCTATGACGGATTTGTTGAAAAAAGGTGCATTTTGTTGGACTCCTGAGGCACAGGAGTGTTTTGTGAGATTCAAGGAGCTGATGACTACGTGTCCATTGTTAGCACTGCCAAATTTTACGAAGCCTTTTGAGCTTCAGTGTGATGCTTCTGGAGAGGGCATTGGAGCAGTGCTTATGCAGGACAAGCACCCGATTGTTTATGAGAGTAGAAAACTCAGAGGCCCAGAGAGGCTTTACAGTATTTATGATAAGGAGATGCTGGCCATAATGCATGCCTTGGCCGAATTCAGGCAATATCTCGTGGGCAGTAAGTTTTGTATTAAAACTGATCACAATAGCTTGAGGCATTTCTTGGGGCAGCGAGATTTAAATGACCGACAGCAGAAGTGGGTGAGTAAGTTACAGGCATATGACTTTGATATCACCTACATCAAAGGTACCCAGAATGTTGTGGCTGACGCTCTCTCACGCCGGCCTTATTTGAGTTCTATGGTACATATTGCAGAGGACTGGAGGCATTTGATTGTGGCAGAGTATGCCAAGGATACTTGGGCATTTGGTATTGTTGAGGGATTGATGGTGGACACCAGGTATACACTTGTGAATGACTTGATCATTTACAAGAACAGGATTTTCTTGATCCCAGGATTTGAGATGAAGAACATTATTATGCGAGCCTTTCATGATGTACCCACAGCAGGGCATCCCAGGTACTTCAAAACATACAGACAGATTTGGGAAAGGTTTACATGGAAGGGTCTTAAGGCAGATGTTCTTTAGTTTGTGCGTGAGTGCCCTATTTGTCAGCAGAACAAGCAGGAGAACACATATCTGGCAGGATTGTTGCAGCCACTTCCGATTCCTGATAGGAAGTGGGAATGCCTGTCGATGGATTTTATTACAGGCTTGCCCAAAGCCCAGGGATGTGATTGTATATATGTAGTTGTGGATCGGCTAACGAAGTATGCCCACTTCTTTCCGATCACCACCACTTACACAGCTACACAGGTAGCAGAGGTCTTCTTCCGCGAGGTTTTCAGATTACATGGGTTGCCTCGGAGCATAGTGAGCGACAGGGATAGTCGCTTCCTGAGTCACTTCTGGCAGGAAGTGTTCAGACTTTGTGGGACCGAGCTTACACCGAGCACCAGTTACCACCCACAGACCGATGGTCAGACGGAAATAGTGAACAAATGGGTGGAAGGTTACCTCCGGAATTACATTGCAGGGCAACAAAAGGCGTGGGTCAAGTGGATATACTTATGCGAGTATTGTTACAATACTACTTTTCACATGACCATTCAGATGTCCCCCTTCATGGCGTTGTATGGTTATGAGGCGCCTAGTTTTCTGGATTTGCTACTGAGTGACAGTAGAGTGCTGAGTGCTGGAGATCTATTGCAGGAGAGTCAGGACACTATGAGGGCTCTCAAGGAAAATATTGGTAAGGCATAGAATCAGCAAAAGCAGTATGCAGATCAGAAGAGGACAGAAAGATCTTTTGTGGTGGGAGACATGGTATATCTCATGCTGTAGCCCTACTGTCAGTCTACTCTAAGGAAGAGTGGTTCGGAGAAGCTTAAGCCGCGGTATTATGGTCCTTTCAGGATTCTGAGGCGTGTTGGAGAGGTGGCTTATGAGTTAAGAGTTTCCGGCGGATAGTAAGGTCCACAATGTTTTTCATGTGTCACATCTCAAAAAGGCGTTAGGACATTGTGTGGTACCTTCAGCAGTATTACCTCCCTTAGATGATGAGGGAAAGTTGATCTTAGTCCCTGAGTCGATCCTAGAGTACAGAGAGAAACAGTTGCGCAGGAGGACTATTAGGGAATATTTGGTGAAATGGAGAGATTTACTAGTGGAGGATGCTACGTGGGAGAGCGAGGATATTTTGTAGCATCCGGAGTTGAGATTGCTTGAGGACAAGCAATTTCAGGAGGGGCGGACTGTAATGTCCCCTTCCAGTTGACATCTCTCTGTTCTTAAGATTAGCCTATTATGTGACCCTCGTAGGCTGATAGGGTGGATAGAGGGTCTGGTTGAGGCTTGGCTTGGCTTCAGTTGGCAGAATCTTTTAGCTCGGCTTTCGTTCGGAGTCGTTTGGACATCATTTGCTTGACTTACTATTTTTAGTAAGTGAAGTCACTCAGCGGAGCACCCCTGCTATTTTTAGCAGTATGGTCTAGTCGTATGCAGATTCAATCACTTATCCTCCAGCTTCAGATGGTTCGTTAATCGGACTTATTTTGAGGAAGATATTAATATTTATCTGTCAAAATAAATATTAATTATTTTGAAGCTTATATTATAAAGTTATAATATTATTTAATATTGTAACTTAAGTGATTATTTTAAGGGGTCGACCATCATTGAGAAGGGGACCATTTTTAATTAATCATTTTAATTAAAAAGAGGCGTCCAACTATGGAATTATTAAAAGAAAAGTTCGAACTTTATTTAAATGATGCTTTTTAGAGAAAAGTCGACCCTCTTGAAAATATAAGGTTTTTCATTGTGAAGAAAGGGTATTATGTTATGAAATCGAATTTTTACCAAGTGCTTCTTCTGAGAACAGAGCCAAGGGTTCCAATTTTCAATCTGCATTGGAGAACAAACCATCTTCAGTGTCTGCAGTTTAGAGGCTGTGAAATATCAGCTGATTTATTGCCTGCCAGAGAGATAGCTTTATCCAGAGGTTATCACAGAGCTTCACCTTTTGAATTATCTTTAGGGTTTTGGTTTGAAACTCTTCCGAGAAGGGTTCTTTATTTTAGGCGTCCATTTTCCAAGCTTTGGACACATCTTTCAAGGGCCGTATAGATTTATTACTGCTGTTGCTGAGCCGTACTTTGCTGTTGCTGGGCCATACCTGCAAGTACAGGCCGTACTTTTCATACAAGGTCAAACGCCTTTCCTTTTGGCAGTCTGTCTTCATCAACAGGGGTGCATATTCCTTTGGCTTCATTTGCTAACGTCTGGCGGAGGGAGAAGATGATATCTTTGATGGCCATACCATTACATTAGCATCACAGGCGGCTGCAATGATCAGGTTTTTCAACCACAATTTTGTTGCTTTTTAATTTGCATGTTATCAGATCTTAGTTGTATTCAGTCTGGAAGATCAATAAGTATTTTGGCATCAATCTATCGAGTAAATTCCATCATTTCTAGACTTGTGATATTTTATTTAATTTTTACAAGCAATTTCTTTCAAAATTGCATTTCATCTGTTATTGCACAAAAACACAAAAAAAATAAAAAATGCTCAAAAACAAGCAAAATCAAGCAGTTTCAGAAACAGTGAGAATAGGGGTTTCTACATATAATCCTTCCTGAAAGAAGAGGGAAGATTGCTGTCCTACTCATATTAGTTAAAATTAGTTAAAGGGGGAGCCTTCCCTTAATTAGGAGAGTTTTATCTCACGTATTGTGGTTGAAATCACAATTTTGTATGCTTTCCCAAGTATACAAAATTTTCAACCAACACAACTGAGCAGTAATCAAGACTTACTAAAAATAGTAAGTGTTTTTCCAAATATCATTTGAGTATAAATCGGGCAACCATCATGACTTACTATAAATAGTAAGTGCCCGGAAAGGATGTCAGATTCAGATGCATATTACATCACCTCAGAGGTCTCTAAAAACCCAGAAAAACCCAGAAACCTTTCCTGCATGCAAGGTATCAGTCAAAATTACATGTCATCATTTTAATATGCATGTTACCTCATCCTGAAGCTCTCCAAAAACCCAAAAATCTCCACTAACATGTGTCAAAAAAACACACATGCAAGCCTTCAAAATTGCATCTGAAAGTGGAAACCCTAATTTCCAAAATTGCTTAGCCTACGAGTTTCCGGAAATAGGCTAAATCCTCAAGAAGAGCGTAGGGCTAAAATGGGGACATTACAGGTCTCAACAAAAGAATAACAAATTTTGTGCTCTACTACCAATCTATCCTTAAATCTATTAATATCTTCCTAACAATTAAAAATGCGTATTTGTAGGTAATCTATTGCCCCTATCCAAGATTAAATTTTGCTTAAAAAATACACTTCTTTTCCTAAAGTATAAATACAAGACTATAAGATTTGGCTATGGAATTAGCCACTTGAGACCAAGGAGCTTCAATGAAAGCACAAAGAGACCAAAAATGAGAGAATAATTTTATTCTAACAAAGGATGCAAATTATATAATATTTCAGATTGGATTGCTCGAATGAGAGCTACAAGTGAGTATATATGGGATACACCACTGAGAGATGTAAATGTACACCCAATATGGGATAATAAGGGATGTAGTCACATATGTGCACAAAATCTCCATCAAACTAGGAAATACAAGTCACACGATGCAAGTATAACCTACCTCAATAGATACCTACCTTAGCAAGCTTATTCTATGTTGGCTGCATACAATGCAAAAATAAAATAATGCACTCATCTAGCCCCCTTGTTTTTGTTATTATTCTTCATACATTCCCAATTCCAGTCCAAGCCATGTGCAAATTTCTTTTTCATATATTCTTATTTCCAATCTATTCTAAATCATGCCAATTTCTTTTATTTTTCCTTCAAACCAGGTTGACTTATAATGGAGAGGATAGATGATATACATGACTGTTTATTTTCTACATACCTTTATTTTTTCATAACAAACATTTACTCATTTTCCTTGTGCATTTACCTTATAGATGAGGATCAAGTATTCGAAATAGTGCAAAGAAACAAAGATAGGGGGCATAACCACACATATCTATTTTCATAATCTTCAAAATTTCAATTATTTAAAGCAATTTACTTTAGCATACTATAACACTTAGTGTCATAAGCCTACTTATGTAGGAGCAAAATGTAGAGTTAAAAATGACTTACTCTTCAATTTATACTCTATGTAATGCATTCATTGTGGTGTCCACACCCATAGCAAATTTTTAGTGTACATTTAGCCAAATTTTGGTGTCCACACCCATAGCATGTTTTTCTGGTGTACATCTAGCCAAATCTTCAGCCCTTTACCAGTTTTTAAGATGCTAAGTAGCCCAACACTTTTCAATTCTATTTTGTACATTCTACTAAATTTGTTTAATGCCTATACCATCTTGGATGCTTAAAGCAATTGTAGTAGTGAAAATTTAAATGTTCACCACTGTGATCATGGTAGTGTTTGTAGGATTTGAACCATTTTAAAATGATCAAAATTCAAATCTTATGACATTTTTTCTTTTTAGAACAACACCCATTGTCATCAACTTCTTAAATTAGCAATTCCAATTTCCAACCCTTAATCTTCAACTCTTGATTTAGTAAACTTCTCTTCTCAATTTCAAGAGTTTTTTAAAATTTTGAAGCAGCAATTTGTTGAAGTGATTCTCTAGATTCTAAGTTCCTCACTTCAACCTCGTCTTCATCTTTTCAGCACTTCCTTTAGTAAATATTTTACATTTGTATAAAGCCCCACTCTTAGTATATTTTAATATTTGTTTAGAGAATGAATGCGGTTTATCTTAGGCAAATATACATCTAGATGAGACAAAACTTCTCTCTTACTTTCTGTCCTAGAAAGGTCGAAAGTATTATAATTTATTACTCATTAGGAAGTAAGCTAGGAGAAATAATCCATTTTCTTATCTAAAGTTATTATGTACCATATATTGTGAGTCATGATACTTCTTTTAAATAGGATTCTTCCTTGATAGTTTTAGCAATTCATTATTAAAAATGTTCTCTTTATCCATATTTTGGCTTCATACAATACATTCTCTTTGTTTTCCTCTTCACAAGGACTGTGTGGTAGGCCGTGAAAAAGAAGCTGAGAAATGCCTCACTCTCTCACTCACAGAAAAAACAAAAAATAAATTATCATTCATATGAGTTCATTAGTAAATGTCCCAGCAGATATAAATCACATACCTGAGGTACATTCATACGGGCATATGTATCTCTAGGGCCGCCCATGCAAGCTCCACAATTAGGACTTGCTGGAGTTTCACAACCTGCTTCCTCAAAAATCTGGGCACAGGTCTTGCCATTGGCGTCTGGTATAGGAAGAGTATAAAGATCCATCCACACCTATGAAAATAAAATCACAGGTGAAAGTATACCTTCAATATAGAGTTATTATAAAGAATATAACTGAATCATTAATATAATAAATTACAAACCTTTTGAGTGGCAGGTACTAAAAAAGTTGGCACTTTGACCTTTTCTCCCTGGGACCAAAACAGAAATTGAATAAGCAAGAGAGATGAGGATACAAAAGCTAATATATAATATATTAGCAGCTACATATACAAAATATTAAAATCATCTTATCCAAAACATAAGTTCAGCTCAATAAAATACAGGATCTGAATTTTGAAATGTGTCAAGCACTAAAACCATTCTACATATTTATGCATACATATTTACGCAAGCACATGCATGCGTGCACACAAATGCACACCTTAGATATGTATATATGCATGTTTATACATACAATGATATATAGTACACGCATTTACATACATAGGAAATAAAGTTCAGGAGATGTGTATGGTCAAGAACACACATTCACATACAAAAGAAATAAAGTTCAAGAGACAAATATGGTTGAAAACTTGAAAACAATTTGCAATTTGCACAAAGCAAACTTCCTTCTAGACTATATTCCTAGCTGAGACTCTGACACTGACTACAAAGTTTACACATTCTAACACAATTATAAAATGGTAATAAAGATACAAAAGTGATGTGGGTACCTGCTCACAAGCTATTTTACAGTACATTCACTGAAAATCAACAATTCCTCTAAACAATATCAACCAGAAAGCCTTAACCACATAATAAAGCGGAATATCTGCTCTATTATTATTCAAAACCAAATAGACAAAATAATAATGGGAAAGTATGAATGTTCCTGTTCACAAAACATTCTATAGTACAAACTTGAGAAAGAAGCTGTTAGGAAACTATTAGCATTCTCATTGGAGAGAAAGTTTTTTAGTTCTAGCGGTGATTCAAGTATATGACACAAAAATGCACATTATGTTGTTCTATATCTTTCCTAAAACAAACTTTACAATTTGTGGGTTCCCTCATTAGTGTGTCATGAAGGATGAAAGACGGAACACAATAAATGTAACAAATATTCCTGTGCTCTAAAAGGTTCAACAATATTGGTAAAAAGATTTGAGTAGCTTGCCAAATTTTGATTGTTATCAAGGAAAATTTTGGGAAGCAATATAATTTCTAAAATTTACAAGTCTTCAAAGAACAAATTTAATATTTCATGGATAAAATTTCAATCTTTTTCTAATTTACTATGATGTTAAATGTCTTGTTGAGATCTTTGACTTTGGGAAACATAACTTATTGTAGAGAATAAAAGATATTTCATTTCTCATTGCAAAGAACTTTGAAAACATAGCCAAATTACAAAAGTAGACATGATATTCAGAAAATTTTCTCCTGAGTTATCTATATAATTTTGTAGCATTCACCTTATGTACACCTACTCCGAATTTTGCAATTCAAAATGATCTGACAGCACTGTATGTTAAAATAAAATTAGTCATGGCTTAAATTTTTCCCTGGTCTATATTAAAACTTCAGATGTTAATCGTTTAATAAAAATATAAAGACCTTAGTTTCAAATACTGGAAACAAGACTAACAATTTATAAAGAATAAAGGATTTATCACCTACCGAAGAAGAGAAAATTTTAGCAGCAGAGAAAAAGTCTTCTGTCTTTCCACCAGTGCATGAACCAATGTAGACTCTGTCTATCTTAACATGCCTGCATTCCCTTGCTAAAGCACGATTATCAGGTGATTGAGGCTGTACCATCAGTTGTAAGGATTCAGTTGACTCCAAAATGGACAAGACCAAAGGGAATAACAAAAAGGAACAAAAAAATTATGTGTGAATTCCTGTAAATGGGAGGATAGAACAATATTGATGAACTTCATTACCCACAAGTCCATAAATGAACAAAATGTCCATGTCATTGTATTATCATATGAATTTTAACAAGATTGATTTTCAATTATGCTTGACAGAATGCTCTCTCATGGCAGCACACAAATGATACTAGCAAAAAATACCAGCTCACCTTTGCAACTAACGGTTCTAATTTGGAAACATCAAACCTATAATCTTTGAAATATCTGCAAGCAATAGATGCAAAATATGAGTAAACAATAATTCTGACCTTAGATCAAACACATTCCAACCAAAAATAAAATTGGAAGTTGTTAACTTCAAGAACATAAAAATACACCATAGCAAACAGCTGATGAAAATACAACCTAGTCATCATAAAACATAATGCAACCATTAAACTACAACACTATAATGTCCCCTTCGTAGGCATAATTGCTAGTTAGGGACCCTTAGCCTATTTTTATTTCCATAGGCTAATTGGGAGTAAAAAGGGAATAACTAATTGGGCAAGAGCCTGTGGTGCATTGGATGAGTGGTGGCGTTGGTGTTGTGGCCACCAGGGTTCAAGTCTCTGGACTTGACCCGTAGCAGTGTTGCTATTGTTGGTGATTGGTTGTGTGGGTTCTCGCCTTGTACCAGGTACTCGTGTCTGGGGCCAACTCCCTTGCTGGGTTGGTGTGCTCGCGAGCCTTGTGCCCCTGCTGGGCTACCGTGCTCGCGGGAGTGGTGGTTGTTGTGCATCCATGCCGAGATGGGGCCCCTGTTTATGGCCTCACTGGTTCATAGCTCTAGTCAAAAGTGTTTACCGATTAAAAAAAAGGGGGAATAATTAATTAATTAATTAAATTAAGTTGTCCAAGTACGAGCCACTTCTATTTAATTAATTATTTTATTTTTATAAAGTGAGCAATTAAATTGAAAAGTGACTTTACGAGGTCCCAAAATATAAAGTTTAAATTGATAAAGTCACATTGGCAGGAAATTGACTATTATTTTATTATTTTGGGAAAAAAGTGTATGAAAGGTCAAGGATGAATTGGAAAGGGGAAAGGCATTCTTGGCATTTCACTTTTACAAACCCCAGTTTTGGAGAAGAGAGCAATTGTTCATCTTTAGCCTAAGATGGAAACTCTACGACAAAATTGGTTTCGAGGACGAAAACCCTCCTAACCAATCTACAGATGGATTCATTCAAGATTCACAATGCCCTTAAATTGGCGATTCAAGGAATTTGTCAAAAAGATTTGCGGAGCAATAAATAATTGATATTGGGAAGTTTGTCTAGGAATTTTATTTTAAAATCCGAGTTGTGAGATTCATAAATATATATCTAGGAATTATTGATAAATACTAGAGGTAAATATAAAAAGTTCAATAAGCCAAAAATTAGGGCGTAGCATCTTTGCTATCATCTGTACATATTTCTTGTGGTGATGCTCTACCGTACCATTGTAAGGAGGCGTGCAAATCTGAAAGTACATTTTTGTAGACTCCTATAGCAGTTAGAACTCTATAAGACCCCAACCACTAGCAATTTTTATTGGTATTTAAACCTTAAAAGGCATCCAACTTTTTGAAGTGTTGCGAGAGGAGTCGTGAGGTGCTGGGAGAGTGGCATGGAAGTTTGGGAAGTGTATTGGTGACTGAAGACTCTCCAAAAGGCATTGCAATCATAAGAAAAGTAGAGTTTTATTTAGTTTGGACTCTTTTTTGACCTGCTAACCTAGCCACTCAAAAAGGAAGTGACGTGAGGACTTGAAAGACTTGCTGCTAAAGCTGAAAAGGGAACATGGGACCCTTATACATCCAGTCGCCCTGTATTGGAATCAAATATCATCACACTACCCATCATGGCAGTATCCAGTCATAGGCAGCTATAGTCAACATTAATTTACAAGTAGCTTGCAGTAAAAATAATTCATTTAGATGTCTATAGCTCATTGGAATTGAGGTTAGACAAGTCCTATTTCTGTTGTATATGCATAAATGCATTAGTATTAGTAGTAACTAATTTGTAATAGCATGTTGAGTTGTTTACCAGTTATGAATTCCTCATGTTATTGATGAGCAACAAACTTTATATTTGCATTTTAATGTAATGAGCATTTTGTCAAACATTTATAAATTGCACCACAACTTCGAATTTCTAAAGCTGGTATTTTGACAAACATTTGTAAAAATCCAAGAAAATTAGTCTAGTACTTTATAGTGGTATTAGAGCTAGTTTTCCTACCAGCCTATTGGGAGTTGAACAAGTTGAAGCAAGAAGATAACTCTTATTCAGCCTAGTGATAGGGCTAACAAATATTACCAGAGGAACTTGAGAAGAGACCAATTTAACTTTCCAGAAACCCCAAGAGAAGAATTTCCTTTTGCAGATTTTTTGATTGAGGAACAAGGGGAAGTTCATGTGGCTAATAGGGAAAGGAAAAATGAAGGGAACAACACTGAACAAATTCTTAATGAGCTTGCAAGAGAGAAACAATAGTTTATGCTAGTTAATTTTGATTTTTTATATTTTGAATAGTTACATAAAAAATTTGCATCTATCCCCTTATTGAAGCAACAAAGGTATAAAATTGGCACCAAAGTGATGCACCTTAAATCCGGATGCAATACTCCTCAATGAATCAAATTTGAATGCATTTGGAATTTGTTCATTTTCCTAAGAAGGTGTTAAGACCCAATTGTGAATTGCCAAGTCATCACTAAAAGAACCCAAGCGTAAAATTATTAACAAGCCAACTAAGAGAACAACTTTGCCATAGGAAAATTCTTGGCCAATCTTTTGACACAAATGTTGCAAAATATGAACATGCCTAGGACTGTAATGTCCCCATTTTTACACCATGTTGTTCCATGAGTATTGGCCAATTTTTGGGGTTTTTTGTAAGTCTCCAAGAGAGTTGGGAGAACTCCAAAGATCTTGGAGGATGTAGTTTCAGAGTTACAAGGTTTCTTTTGTTGGCAATGAGCTCTGTGGGCAATACTGATTTGAATGACACTCTCGGAAATGTTTTTGACTTTTGGGGTGTTCTCCAAACTTCTTGGAGAGTACATCTATTTATAGTAAGTCACCAAATTGGCTTCTATTACTCACCTACTTCCTTAGTATCACATTGGTGTGGTCAAATTTGGATTCCGATGTGCTTCGGGATTTTCCACAACTTGGAGTGAAATAATTAAATTATTCACTTAAGTTATAATGTTTTATCATTATTTTTGATAACTTAAGTGTAATATCTTTTCGAAAAGGTATTTTAATTCCCCATTTGGATGCCTAGGAGAATTAAGGGAGTCTTGCACATGAAAAAGGTTTTATTTTATTTTAAAAGGGAATTTGATGGAAAAGGTGATTGAATGTTTGCACATAATGAATTATTTAATTTAAAGCAAAAGTGCTTTTTCGGAAAAAGTAGCGAAAATTTAAAAAAAACATTTTTGGAAAAAAAGCACTTTTTCGAAAAAGCAACGAAAAACAAAAAAACACATTTTTCGAAAAATTAGCAAAAAGGCAAAAATAAAAATAAAAAAAAACAACGAAAAAAGCTACAAAAGGAGGTGTTGGGGGCTTATTTAGATATGCTGAAGAATAATAATGTTATGCTGCCGAAATGGCTTTGGTTCTCTTCAATCTTTGAGGATGAAATCCCTCATAGATTTCTAGTTTTGGAAATTGCAAGATATTCCCTAGCTAGACTATGGTGTGATTTCAGCCAAGAGTCACCATTGAAGCTAGTTTGAAGTTTCAATTTTGGTTTTTCAGTATGAATATTCTGATGATGTGATAAGTCATTCAGAGTTGTTTGGAAACATGGTTATAGCTTGCATTCATTTGGGGTGCGTGTGGGAGGATTTGAAGTTTTATGAGTTTATATCTCGTTGTCTAGACTATAATAGTAGGGTTTATATCTCAATGTGTGTCAACCTTATTAAAGGGATTATTTGATGTTACCAGCGAGCTTAGATGATCTAAGGGACTCAGATGGCACCTTCTGAAGTTATTTCTGGCTTCTAGTGTGTTCTCCAAGATTCTTGGAGAGAGCGCCTATTTATAGTAAGTCACCCAATTGGGTCCAATTCTCATTATTCATCATTGCTATCATTCCAGTGCAGTCAAATTTTGAGTCCGATGCTTACTCAAATGTATTAATGAGCTATAATTTAATTATTTTTACTAAGGTTGCTAATTTTATTAAAATGATTTAATGGGAACCTTAGTATAATAGCTCATCAGAAAGAGGATGAAAAGTTTTAAATATTGGACGTTGATAAAGTGACTTTATGCACCGAGAATGTTCAAAAAAATAAAATAAATCACTTTTTGGAGTAATAAGAATTATTTAATTTATAAAGTGATTTTATATTATATACTCGGAAAAAGTTTTTGAAAAGGTTATAAAAGAGAGTTTAGTGAGCTCATTTGAAATTATTCTGGATATTGTTTATTTCTCTTTGGAGATTTGTGACTGTGGCCAAATTTCTCACTAGAGGGACGAAAACCTGGAAGGTAGTGCTATTCTAGCCAGGGATAGACAGTGTGTTGAAGATTTGGGATTTGGGGACAAAAACCTTTGGATTCTATTGGAGCAATTTCACACAAAAGTTGTCTTTGTGTTGAATGTTTGCAAACAAGGGTTTAGAGTAAATCAATTTATCTTTCAGATTCACAAGTTTGCTAGGTTTACAGGTGCAAATTATTGAAGATTTGCCAAAAAAATAATAATTTGTATGTGCTATGTGTGCAAGTGTGAGGAAAATCAGAAATTATTAATAGTGCAGTGTACCTATGAAAGAGTATTTAAAGATTAAAATATTTTATTTTTTGTTGGGGCAAAATATTTCCTAGTTGTACCACATATTGGTTAGCATAGGGAGAATCGATGCATTTGTGAAGGCTATGAAAAGCCTTCCTAACTCTTACCACAACCTTTGGTAGGCTTTTAAAACCTAGAACAACATTTATAAAGGGAGCTGCTACACTTTATTGGCTTCCAAACCATTTCTCAAGGAAAAGTACCAATTTCTCTATGGAGGGTGCCGTACATCTTCAAGGGTGGTCAAAGATAGTGTTGACTGCTGATTGGACTGCCAATCAGCTACTTTTTGAGGTCAAAAAATAATATATAAAATATTTGTAATTTTATGAGTATAAACAAATGTTGTTTGGAATTTCTGAACATTACCGTTTACAACAACAGTATATGTGTTTATCATTTGTAGCTGAAATATTTACCAGCCAATAATTTTGATAAATAAAAGTTGTTTGTGCTATTGGAGCTACAAGATTTTATTCTATGGTGATTATTTGTGAAAATTTGTTGAACTCTATTGGCTACAAACTATTTGACGAGTGTTCATGTGAGTTATATGAACAATGGTTTGATTTTTTGATGGATTTGTGATCTTAAATGTTAGTAGCAACAACTCTTAGTGTTTGCACTCAGGTACATTCCATATTTGATCATATGCAAAAATGTTTGATGAAATGCCTAAGCATCATAGATTGTGAAAATTCAGAAGTTCGGTTAAAATATTCTAGTACAGGATATTACAGATAGTCATTGCAAAGAAGATGGAGGTTCTTTTTCGACATGGGAAGGTTGCATGGGCAGACCAATGTTTTATTTGAACCAAAGCTTTGTCAGAAGATAAGAGATCATATCATGTTGACATCCAATCTCTACTAGATAAGCATAGTCTAGTGTTTGGCAACATTCCTCCAAGTAGGCCAATGGATAGGGGCTTTGAGCATGTTATTGAGTTAGAAATTATGAAATCCATAAGAGATCTGCTTGATATGGACCACATTAGACCCTAGTATTTCTCTTTTACCAATTTTACTTTTTGAGTTCCATTGACCTATTTTGGTCATTCCTGAACATTAATATAATTCTAATCATTATTTCTTTCTTCTTGAGGGGTCCTACTCTCTTGGTACTATTATGCTTTGGCTCATCATTCAAGGTTTCACAATATCAAGTTAAACTAGAGTTACAAGACTCACCTGGACTTGCCCAAACTCAATGAGTCTCAAGGCGAGCTAGGCTCGACGAGTCTGGGAGACTCGAACCTTGAGTACTCACTAGATTCGCCAAGTTTGGGAGACTCATCAAACTTGATGGGTTTGGGCAAGTCTTAAGCTTGGGACTCGGCCACGGCAGGCAGAAAAAGAAACATAAAAAGGCACTTCAACTTAAACTTTTTTATTTTATATTTGCCTCCTTCACCCTAAAAGGCACTTCATTTCATTTTCAAGCCAATAAAGAAGGAAAAAAGAGATATTTGAGCCAAAATTTATTTGCATTGAAGGAAAACCAGCAATGAGATTGACAAAAAATCGATGGTTGAATCACATTTGGGCAGCTTTGTAGCTACTCTTGGTGCATCTAGATGAGTCTACAAAGGATTGGAAAGAGCTCACCATTGATTTCAAGGAAGATTTAAGAGGTAAGATTGAATTTTGAAGGATTTTTTTTGTTTTTTTTAACCAAAATTTCATTTCTCTTCTATATTTCTTCTTTCTTTTTTGTATTTTGTTTTAGTGGAACAAAGAACAAACCCTAGGTGTGTTTAAGTTTTTTTCTTGAGAAAACCCTGGGTGTTTTTGTAAAAAAAATAGTTTTAGAGTTGTGAACCCTAGGTTTTTTAATATTAGTTTAATTTTAAACTATGAATTTTTTTTCTATTTATGTGTTATTGCAACATTGTTTAGATTTATAAATTATCTTTATCACAATGTCTCAAATTCCAATTAGAAAGGACCCTTGTTGGAAACATGCCATTATTACTCCTAGGCAAAAGAAAGGAGAGAACATGTTTTCATTGCAAAACAACTATGCATGAGGGAGGCATTACTAGATTGAAATACCATCTTGCACATATATGAGGCCAAGATGCCAATCCATGCCCCAATGTCCCCCCTGAGGTTATGCGTGAACTGCAAGTTCAATTGGAAACCTTTGAGAAGCAAAAAGAACTAAGAAAGAGGCAAAGAAAGGAGATGGCAGCCATTGGTGGAGTTGGAGACTGTTTTGCTTCCATTCCTCTATTTCCTCCATCTTCGGGTGCTCGTAGTGGTAGTGGTAGTGGCAGTAACAGTGTTAACATTGAGCCTAGAGTTCGTGAATCTAGGTTGGATTCATATATTTTGCCATGCAGTACTCCAGGTTCCCAACCGTCACTTGAGAGTATGGGTTGGAACAAAGATAAACATGATGCAGCCAAAATGCAATTGGAGACTTTTGGTTCTATTGCGACATTCCATTCCATGCAGCCATGTAATTCTTTTTTATGTTTTTGTTTTAAAATATATAGCTTGATAGTTGATTCTTTGTCTCTTGAATTTTTATATTTAGAGCTATGTCGAATTCAAATTTATAGTCTCCATTTTACAATACTTATTTTATTTAATTTATTTGTGTTAGGTCTCCTTATTGGCAAAACATGGTTGATGCCATTACTATTTGTGGGGCAGGGTTCAAATACCCTAATGATGAGGAGATGAAGGGCTCAATTTTGTCACAAAAGGTGGCTGATGTGAAAGCCACAATAGAGGAGCAATGCCACATATGGAGGAAGAAAGGTTGCACCATCATGACTGATGGTTGGACAGATAGAAGAAATAAAACATTGCTCAATTTTCCTGTTTCTTCCTTAGATGATTTTACTTCATAAAATACATTGATTTAGTGATTAAGAATGAAGATTTTTAATTTTTCTAATTGAATTGTTGAATTTGTTTCTTTCTCAAGTGGCATAATGTTCATCAAATCTATTGATGCATTCGAGAACACCAAAAATGTTGAATTCCTTTGTGAGGCTTTGGAGGGAGTCTTGGCTAATGTAGGTGAGGAGAGTGTGGTGCAAGTAGTTATAGATAATGCAGCAAATTATGTTGTTGTAGGTAGACTATTGATGGATAGGCACCTATCATTGTTTTGGACTCCTTGTGTTGCTCATTGCCTTGACCTCATATTGGAGGATCTTGGCAAGATTGCATGGATTAAAGCATGTGTGGAGACAGAAAAAAATATTTGTCAGTTCATATACAATCACACATGGGTCCTCAACCTAATGAGGCAATTCACAGGGCAGAAAGAGTTGGCGCGTCTTGGAATAACCTGATTTGCTACCAATTTCATCACATTACAATCCTTCCTGCAGTCAAAGGGAGCTTTGAGGTGCATGTTAGTTAGTGAGGAGTGGACTTACTCATTATATGCTAAGACCAATGCAGGGGAGGATGTGGAAAATTGGATTTTTGATGAACAAGGCTTTTGGGTACCTACTATGGAGATTGTAAAGGTAAATGTAATTAGTAATTAGTTTACTAATTCTACATTATATTTTCATTCTTATTTTTATTTTATTTGCTTATTTTTGTTGACTCTTATGCTAATGTTTCACAATAATTGCAATTCACAGAGCCTTTAGTGGTTCTCCTATGAGTTGTTGATGGGGAGAAACCTGCAATGGGCTACATATATGAGGGCATGGATAGGGCCAAAGAGAGCATTAGATCCATTTATGGGGGAGTTGATGATATCACCCTATTTGGGAGATAATTGATAGATGATGGCACCTCCAGCTTCACAAGACCCTACATGCAATTGCATGTTTTATCAATCCGACATTCCGATTCTGCCCTAATTTCAAGGTAGATGGAGAGGTTTTGAGTGGGGCTCTACAAATTCATAGAGTGGATGTTTGATTCTTGTGTTGGAGCACAAATAGTCACCGAGATTGAGATTTTTAGACTTTCACAAGGAGATCTCTTTGCATGAGACATATGCAAGGCTACTCGGTTGACATTACAACCAAGTAAAAATTTATTAAGGGCATCATGTAAGTTTAAAAATTAGAACTTTTCCTTTTTTCTATTACTATTAAAATTGAAACTTAAAGTTGGACAATGAGATTGATTTTTTTATTTTTCTCATCTTAGATGCATGGTGGGAGAGATTTGTTGCTAAGGTACCAAATCTTCAAAAGGATTGTGGTTCGAGTATTGAGCCAACCATGTAGTGCTTCAGGTTGTGAGCACAAGTGGAGTACGTTTGAGCACATACACTCCAAGAAGCGCAATAGATTGTTAGTGCAGAGGTTGAATGATCTAGTTTATGTTCATTACAACCTTTGCCTTTGCCATAGGCAAATTTTGGGCACTGACTTATCACACATCACATTAGAGGAGAGGTCGATACACAATCAGATTGGATCATTGAGGTTGAGGATCTTGTCTTTAGTGATGAGGACCTTGATTGGGTTGACCAAGTGGATAGAGAAGCAGAGGCAGTAGCCATGGCAGAGGAGGAGGGTAGAGCATAGTGTTGTGACCTTTTCACACATCGCCCCATTCAAGATGGGGGCCCCCTAATTTTTGCTCCATTCTGGTCTTTTGTCTTGGGTTTTTCTCTCTCTCTCTCTCGCTTTGTCTCTTTTCCGGTGTCCGCCTTTCAGGGGTTGCGCCCGTCAGTGAGTTTAAATGTGAAATTGACCAAGTCTGGAAATTAGGGTTTGAGTCTTCCTGGTCAGTTTGAGGTCAAATAGGGTGAATATATTGAAAATAACGCTTAACATTGTTGTTAGTGTGTTTCCAGCAGGCTCTCAGCAAATTTTCATCAGATTCTGAGGTACTTACTATTTTTAGTAAGTGTGTAATTGCAGGCAGTTCATCAGCATTTTTGAAATTCCAACAGTCACACGGCATTCAGGGCACATCAGGCTGCTCACAGGCAAAATTTGGGCGAAAACAGACAACTTACTATTTTTAGCAGTCCAGCTTCCGGGATGAATTTCGGTTCGGATGCGAGTTTTTCTTTGCATGTTGGCATATTCCTTCTGGGTTTTTCGAGACCTTGCGACGATATAACATGCAAAGCAGAGGCGACCACTTTCAGAATTCAGCCTTCGAGGCTATTTTTAGGGTTTGCATGTCGGGTTTTTTTGCATGTCGGATGATTCCCTTGATGGGTTTTTCGAGCCCGCGATGTGTGACATGCAAAGGAGATACTCACTCGAAGGAACTTACTATTTTAGCGTGTGTCCCAGGCTTCAATGATTCAATCGATCGCAGTATACCGAAGAGAAAGCAGATCATTTGATAGGCATGCAGAGCGAATTAGGGTTTCCAACTTTGGGACCCAAAAGAGGCATAAAAGTCAGAATTTTGAAAACCGGTGTAAACCACCGCGATCAGCATCCTTCAAGCTATCTGCTGGTAAAATTTCAAGTCAAACGGAGTACTTACTATTTATAGTAAGTCAATTTGGAAACTGGCTAAAAATAGTAAATTGAGTGCATGCGTCAGTGTCAGCAGTAAGGTCACGTGGTGAGGAGCACCTCATCCAAATTTCAAGTCGATCGGAGCAGTGAAGCTATCAGAAACATGAGGTTACTATTTATAGTAAACCACCTTCATAAATGGGCTAAAAATAGCAGGTCAGCTAAAAGTGGCAGTGTTGACAGGACAACAAGGCTATGAGGATGCAGTGTGCAAAATTTCAAGATGTTCCGAGCTTCAGAGGTGCAAAATTCAGAGAACTTACTATAAATAGCAGGGCATGAGATACTGGCGAAAAACGATGAAAAAAGTTCTAAGTCTGGAACTTCATCCAGTTGACATGGCAAAATGCGCCCAGTTGATGAGGAGGCAGGGAAATCTTGAGTTTGAAGCTCATCCTTCTCACAAGCAAAATGCGCCCAAACTGGAGAAAGTCAAAGAGAAGTCAACGAAGTTTATCCTGTAGGCATGGAGAAATGAGCCCAACTTGAAGAGGGAAAAGGCTAAAAAATTGTCTAAGTCTGGATATCCACCACCACCTTCAAAATGCGCCCATGTTGCAAGTTTATCCTTCTCAGGGGGTAAAATGCGCCCAAAATTGTAAGTGGTCAAAGCAAAGTCAACACTCTTATCCTCCTCACCCCTCCAAATGCGCCCATCCTGCAGTTGAAGTAAAATGCGCCCAGGTTGCAAGAAGGTCAAACATAAGTCAAAGCAACTTCATCCTCCTCAAGGGGCAAAATGCGCCCAAACACATGCATGTAAAGACAAAAAACGAAAGTTGAAGGGTCACTCCAGGCGTTGTTATGAGTTTCATCCTCCACCTACATCAAAATGCGCCCAAATACATGCATGTGAGGACAAAAAAGTGAAGTTGAAAGGTCATCCTGTTGATATGCCTAAATGCGCCCAAGTTTAGATGGTAGAAGGTAAGTGAATGGAGTGAAAGGTGGTAAATAGAGTGAAAGACACTTCATGGCGTGGTGAACACAAGGTAAATGCTAGGCGTTATCTTCCATCAAGTCCAAAATGCGCCTAAGGTGATGTGTTAGAGAATGTTGCAAGGAGTGTTGCCTAGGCGTGATTTTTGAATTTTCTCTCAAGTGTGCTAGGCGCCAAGGGTGATGGGAGTCATAAGGTGTTAGAAAAGTTCTAAGGCGTGTGAAAGGTGGAGATAAATTGCTAAGGCGTGATTTTCCTCAGTGTACTATGCGCCTTAAGTAAAATGAAATAAAATATAAGATGATTTTAAAATTTCTCTAAGGCGTTGGAATATTTTCCTAAGTGTGGAGTGAAATGCAAGTGGCAGGTGAGAATAAAATGTGTTGGACGTCCTCATAAAAAAAAATTTCTAAGTGAAGTTGATGAAATTTCCTCCACTGGCAAGTGAACCAAAATTTTCTCTAAGGCAAATTCTCAGAGTGCAGGATGATTAAAATATTTTCTAAGGCAAATATTTTCTTCTTAGAAAATACGCCTAGGGCCCAAGGTGGTGAAATTTCTCAGAACACCGGCAAATTTTCTCAGTGATGAAGTCAGAGGTGGATGATAATGCAAGATGAATTCGAATTTATCGAACTGGAGCAACAGAGAATGATCACAGGCGAAGAATGAATTTAAAATGGTGAAAATAATATTTTTCTAAGGTTCAAATTTCAAAAATTAAATGAACCCATTCGTTGGGTACCCATGGATTCGAGGTGTTCTGAAGAAAATTTTCTTCTGGGTACTGGACGTTCACGATGATAGATGGATTTCCAAGTCTTCCGAACTTCGCCAACACTTTTTCAGTGGAGAATTTAATCAGTGCTCAAATTGTGAAGTTTCCTAAGGGAAAATTTAAAATTCTCTAAGGCAAATTTGAATAAAATGTGTTCTCAGAATGAATTTTCTTCGAATGATGAATTTGAAGTCAATTTCCTAGATAATTTTGATTGAATTCTTCGAGGATGGATTTTCCAGAGATGATGAAGAGTTAAAATCGAATTCAAGTAACAGAGCTCTGGCTGGTGAGTTAAAAGGATGAATTTAAATTAGATCTTTCGAAAACAAATTCAAAGATGCCAGTCAAAGTCAAGTTTCTAGAAGAGCAAGATTCTGGACGTCGAGAGACAAGTGTCAGAAATACCAGAGAGGGAGAATTCGAATTTTCGAAATGGAGTAGTGGAAATTGAATGCACTGGCTAAAATTAACTCCTTCTAGAATTCGATTTTAAGCTATAAAATGAAGAAGTTTCCCACTTGTTTTCACAGCTGAAGAAGTCGAATTTGCTCTGAGTGAAGCATTGCAGTGAATTGTTGCTGAGGCCTAAGGAATTCAAAATTTTGTTGAGGAGTAGAGTTTGCTGAAGAGGCGCACTTAGAAGTTGCTCAAATCTGCAGTTGAAGGGGGACGCCTTGAGTTGCTGGAGAAGTTGCTTGTGCTGAGAGGTACGACTTGAGCTTGTTGCTAAGCTTTGCAAAATCTAAAGTCCAAGAATCTAAGAGGTGCGCACTTGCTGGTTGGAAAAGGTACGACTTTGCTAGTGTAGTGGCTGATGTTTGATTCGTTGCTGAAGTTAAAGTTGCCAGTAAGGACGCCTTGAAGTGGAGTGAAATTGTTGAGAGTTTTCGAAGTGTGAACTTACTGATTGCTGATTGCTGATACGAAGTTATAAAAGTTCAAGTTGCTGATTAAGAGTAGTGAAGTGAAGTCACTAAGGTCCACTTAGAAATCTGTTCTAAGTGTTGAAGTTCGAATTTATTGAAGAAGAAGAAGCTGAGGTTTGCAAATAAGAGAGTTATTGCAGCTTCTAGAAGTTGACTACAGCCCCTATGCAATGTCATGTATTATTTTATTAAATTAAATTGCTGATGAATGTTTACTGTTTGCAGATGGCTGAGGCAAGGACAACTGGCAAGGACAATGGTGCGTCCAGGCAGGCCGTGATCAAGAAGCTGAGTAAGACATTCATGCCGGAGTCAAAGTTCATTTCAAAGTTGGGCAAGTTGACAGACACCAACTTGGGCTCCGTCAACCTCGAGGCCTTCAAAAGCAGAATGTTGGGAATTGGAAGTCATCGGCCTTCAACCACTTCACACAATATCGTCCGAAGTGGGTTGTATGCAGCTGCTGGTTTTCCACCAGCCATTCAATGCTCGGAGCTGATGATGGAGTGTGCTAATTGCTACGAAAAGGAACACCGGTCGATCATGTCACCGGATGGCCAAGTACTTGCCAATCTTACTCCGACAGCCATTGGTGAAGCTTTCGGGATCCCGGTGCACAGGAACATGGTCTACAAATCCAGAGAACGAGCTGAACGGATGTATGCTTCCGCATTCGAGAGGTGCACGGAGACAATCAACACTCACTGGATGAGCACTCCCAAGCCTTCTCGTGCAAAGTTGCCGAAACAAATCATAGCGGAGGACTTGAAGCAAGAATACTGTGACCTCATCATGATGCTGAGCAGAGTTGGAGGTTGCGCACAATCGTTCATTTTTGAGCCCTGGATGTTTTACTACATCAACCTCGTGCTGGAAGGGAAGGATTATGTCAATTGGGCCGAAATGATCAGTGATAATTTGCATGAGCAGCTCCTGAGTTTGAGGAGAACGAAGACATTTTACATGAGCTCTTACATCATCTACATGTTGGCACGTATGACGAAGTACAGGGGGATATCTTACAAGGAGCCTGTCGGCTGTGGCTCTCACCAGTTCAAGATTTATGATGTGTGTCCACAGTTGCACCTGTCGAGCACAACCCACTACAAGCGTGTCAACGATTCATTCACCATGTATATCACGAGGCTGCTTCAGGAGCGGTTGCATCATAGAATCTCGAGGGATGCCCAAGAGCTAATTGAGAGGTATGGGTGTTGGTTCATACAGTTTCCGAGATTTTCTTACATTAGGCTGCAAGGTTTCTCATCATACCCATATAGGCTGCCTAAGTACCCAACAGATAGAATTTTAATGCTAGAGATATCTAGGCAAGCTGCTTGCCTTTGATAAAATCCAAAAGAAGAAAAAGAAAGGAGGCGTAGAATTTCCAGTTGTCATGGGCAACTCGGACGAAGTGTGTCCCTCGATACAGGCAGCTAGAGAGGCTGAAAGTGAACTTCAGTTTTATCATTTTTCATATCATACTAGCCGACAGCACTACGACCCACATCATAACATCAATTGGGTACTGTCAGAGGAATTTAAACATAAGGCCACCATAGAGGATTATTGGGCTGATGTGGCTGATGAGATTGACGTAAGGAAGAGGATGTTTTCTCGGTTGCCTATTGCTCTGATCAGGGAGTGTGAGGTTGTTCCAATTCCGGACCAGGTCAATGAGGATATGGATGTTGTCCATCCGGATTATGCAGCTGTTAGAGATACTCCACTTCCACCTTTGGATTGGTCAGAGCCCGAGGTTGCAGATTTGGATACACTTTCTATCCCGGTCATGACATTTACTAGAGCATGGGTTGACAGGAGAGTAAACAGGTTGAAAAGTAGGTCAATTGCCTTGACCTACAATTTGATGGGAGATCATAGGACGCCCACTACTGGCAGAAAGAAACAGATTACACGAGGCCCAGAGTCCAGGAAGAAAGAACTAGTTAGACAGGAGCCTACTCAGCCAGAGCCTCCACGAGTCACAGTGGCAACACCATTGGAGACACGTTCTCTAAGTTTACAGGAGGTTTCTTTGTTTGCTGATCAGAGAAATGCACTGAATCAGGTGCAAGTGGTATAGGATGATATTCAGCCTCCACGGAGAGAGTCGGTTGGCCAGAGCGTCAACGCACCTGTTAGGGTTGATCAGCATGATGATGAGGGGACTATTACTGACCCTCAGTTTCAGCAGGAGTTAGAGGAGGCTATGAACGAAGATGATGATATAATGTCAGGTGATACTCAGCCACTTGAGGACGATGAGCCTCACCAGAATGATGTAGAGGTTGAACAAGTTAGAGAAGTAGAGGCATAGGAGCAGCAGCCCTTTGACATACAGTATGAGGTGCCCGATTGGCTTAAGGACAAAATGAGGAGAAGCCCTAGTGAGGAGATTGATCCAGCAGTAGAGATGGAAGAGTTCTTGAACAGGATCAGTGCGCCTCCACAAAAGAAGAAAGCAAGAAAGTTTTCGAAGATATCCACTAAAGAGGATGGCTCTCGCACCCTTCACGTAGCTGTGCCACGAGTTGAGTGTGACCGAAATGAAGCATTGCCAGAAAATTATGTGGTCACGACTCTAGATTTGGGACGTCCTACTGGTGCGCAGATTGTAGAGGAGTGTGATAACTCCTTCCTTGCCCTCAAGGATAGATTATTCAAGAAAGAAGGAAAGTATAAGAAGTTGAAACGAGAACACAAGGCCTTAATTGGATATGTGCAGCAGTTGTCTCGATCTCGAGGGCAAGATATACCAGTGATAGAGCCTCCGGCGGAGTTACCTAGAGAGTCGATCAGCGGCTTGGT
Organism: Sequoia sempervirens; assembly: GCA_007258455.2. Taxonomy (NCBI): domain Eukaryota; kingdom Viridiplantae; phylum Streptophyta; class Pinopsida; order Cupressales; family Cupressaceae; genus Sequoia; species Sequoia sempervirens. Next base: position 8,253 of record VDFB02027894.1, on the reverse strand, counting down.
AGAATTGGGGAAGATGGCACAGGAAGCAGATAAATGGGTCACAGGAGTTCGTGCCGAGACAGAGAAGTTTATGGAGGACCTTGCTTCTGCCTTTCAGCAGGCCTCTAGTATTTTGACACGGATAGATGCAGTGGATCATGCTTGGGGAGATGCTTCTATCTACCAGAGCAAAGTTATCCGGCGTCTTGAAGTATTGAGGCATGTGCCCTTGCAATTGCTGATTGATGGAGGTGTCATTCAAGAGAATGACAGATATGATTTCTCTAGGTGGTATTCTTCGGCAATCACAGGGCGTGGTTTCTTCGATGCGGCACAGGCGGATTCAGCTAGGGTACATAAAGTTATGGCCAATATTATAGATGGAGTTCAGAATACCTTTGAGACCATATTTGCTAGGCGGTTGAATCCAGATGAGGTAAATGTTGATAATTTGAGGGGTTTGCTGGCGCCTTTCTTTTCTGATGTCAGGACCTTTGTACAGGATGACTTTGAGAATACTTCTACTTTCTCCACTTTGATCCAGAACACGCAGGACTCCTTGATGGCTTGGAGAAAATCTTGTACGAGGCATGAGCATTCAGTCACAATATTAGAGTTTCAGCTAGATTGTGTTCCACCGATTTCAGTTCAGGAGGTTGAGGTCGTGCTTCGCAGATTCGTGGAGTTGGCAGTCAGAGAGAAGGCAAATGGGAACACACTACTAGACGAGGATCTTCTAGAAGACTGAATGTGGGCATTTATTACCTTTACTATTTTTGGGAGTGAGTGGGAATCTTTGATTCATTTAATGTACCACTCCCTATTCTGGCAGTTTTTAGGGTTAGGGCTGAGGTGGCACGATTCTGGCCACTCTATTAATTGTAACCCTAGCCATCTTTCGGGACTTGGCTAGCTATATAAAGGGGGAGTCCCCCTCATTTGTATGATCAGATTAGACATTAGATCAGGCATTAGCATTAGAGCTAGAGATTGGAGAGATTGCATAGTAGAGCATTGTAGGCATTTTGCATAGTGTGGAGAAGAAAGAAAGTTTTCCCTTTGAAAACTTTTGAGGAGATTGTTGTGTAATACTTTTCATGATAATTGATCTTTTCATTGATGGTGGAATTCGTCTTGTCATGAATTGCTAGCAAGGTCTCTTCTTCCTTTCGAATCCAAGTAGCTTAAATTTTCATGCAAGTAGTTTACTTTGATGTGTGGTGTTTTATTGAGATAGCTTCACTTTACTCTATACCACTAGCAGCTTGTTGATGATAAGCTTGCCTTGCGTGGTCGACTGGAAATCATCTTGAGTTTAACTTCAATTGTGATTTGTATGCTTATATGCGTCGTTGTGATGGTGTATGCATGTTGAATCATAATGATCTTTTGAAGATAATCGAGTTGAGGTTAACCGGCCACAGGGTTAGAAGCCTGGTTGAAAGTTCGAACGGTATCCCCATTTAGAGTAGAATAGGAAAGTTTCTTAGGCCCTATACTTATTTCAAGATATCCATTAGTTTAGAATCGCGCCAATCATCATATGTATAGAATCCTTCAAATTTATACTGGCCGCTAACAATACCAGTAGTCCTCAGAAGAACATACGTTAGTCAATAATATCAACCTAACCGGCCCTTGCTGATGGCTTCGCAGACCACCAATCAGCCAAGAACAAAATAGTTTGGGCTACCCGCTCTTGGATCATTCCATGCTTAAGATTTCCGCGCAGAAAGTTCGCATGTTCAACTCCAAGGTTCCTTGGCGCTAATAGACCCGCTATTGATGTATTGTTTGTTCGCATTTGTGACTTGCCACAATTGTCCATTTCTGCGCTAGCGCCACGTATGGTTTTGAAGGGATTCTCATATGATTTGGCAATGTGTATTCTTTTCTAAAACTAACAAGAAGTATGAGGAAAGTAAAAGGGAAAGGGCCTAAGAAATTGGTACTCTATTCTAAATGCAAGGTATATGGGGCTTCGTTTCAATAGACTTCAACCAGATTTCGCCTAGCCTCCGTCGGACAGCCTCAGCAAAATCGGTGCAATCTTCAAAGGGGATAACGAAAGGTATTCGCCAGCGCTTCCAACATACGCATAATCCATCGAACAACGATATATAAGTATGTGTTATAACCGGAAAGCTAAACACACAAAGATAATGTCTGGCTTGACCACGAAGGCGTAATTACTACCAACAAGCCGCCAGTGGTATGGAATAAAACGGCTTATCTCAATAAAACACCACACAATCGGGCGTAACGACCCGTGATAGCATCCGTTACTTGGATACGAAAGGAAGAAGAAATCTTACAGCATTTCATGACAAGACCTAATCTATCATCAATGAAAAGATCTATTATCAAAATGTGTTAGCTAATAACATCTTCTTCAAAAGTTTTCAAAGGGAAACTTCCAAATTATGCAAAATGCTCTACAATGCTACACTATCTCAATTCTAGCTCTGATCTAATCTCTGATCTCTAATTTCTAATTCTAATGCCTTACAAATGAGGGGGACTCCCCCTTTTATAGCTAGCCAAGTCCCAAAAGACGGCTAGGGTTACAATTAATAGAGTGGCCAGAATCGTGCCACCCCAGCCCTAACCCTAAAAACTGCCAGAATAGGGAGTGGTACATTAAATGAATCAAAGATTCCCACTCACTCCCAAAATAGCAAATGCAATAAATGATCCATATTCAGTCTTCTAGAAGCTCCTCGTCCAGTAGTGTGTTCCCATTTGCCTTCTCTCTGATTGCCAACTCAACAAATCTGCTAAGTACGGCCTCAACCTCCTGAGCTGAAATCTGGGCGGGAACACAAATCTAATCCCAAACTCTAACACCGCGGATCAATGCTCGTGTCTTGTACACAAGATTTTCCGCCTAATGAGTCCTGCGTGTTCTGGATCAAAGTGGAGAATGTAGCAGTATTCTCAAAGTCATCCTGTACAAAGGTCTTAACATCTGCGAAGAAGGGAACCAGCAAACCCCCCAAATTATCAAGACTTATCTCATCTGGACTCAGCCGCCTAGCAAATATGGCCTCAAAGGTCTTCTGAACTCCATCTATAATGTTGGCCATAGCCCTGTGAACCCTGGCTGAATCCGCCTGTGCTGCATCGAAGAAGCCACGCCCTGTGATAGCCGAAGAATACCACCGAGAGAAATCATATCGGTCATTCGCTTGAATGACACCTCCATCAATCAGCAACCGCAATGGCACATGCCACAGCACCTCAAGACGATCACCTTACTGAGTGATGGAAGTATCAGCCTCTGGGCATGATCCACCGTGATCCATCCAGGTCAAAATAGAAGAGGCCTGCTGAAAGGCAAAGGCAAGGTCCTCCATAAATTTCTCTGTCTCAGTACGAACTCCTGTGACCCATTTGTCTGCCTCCTGTGCCATCCTCCCCAACTCTACTAAGCCGCTGATCGACTCTCTAGGAATATCCGCCGGAGGCTCTATCACTGGTACATCCTGCCCTCGAGAACGAGACAACTGCTGAACATATCCAATTAATGCCTTGTGTTCTCGTTTCAACTTCTTATATTTGCCTTCTTTCTTGAACAACCTATCCTTGAGGGCGACGAAGGAGTTATCACACTCCTCAACAATCTGAGCACCAGTAGGGCGTCCCAAATCAAGAGTGGTGACCACATAGCTGAGCCGCTTCACTCCTGGGCCACACTCGCACTGCGGGACCGCTACTTAGCAGGCACGAGCCATCTCACTGAGATCTTCAAAATTTTCGCTTCTGGGCTGAGGAGCACCATCCTGCTCAAGAACTCTTCCATCTCAACCGCTGGATCAATTTCCTCGCTCGGGCTTCTTCGCATTCTGTCTCTAAGCCAATCAGGCACCTCATATAGTATATCGAAAGGCCGCTGCTCCTGTGCCTCGACTTCTCTAACCTGTTCCACCTCTTCCTCATTCTGGCGAGGCTCATCGTCCTCAAGTGGCCGAGTGTCACCTGACACTATATCATCATCGCCATCGTTCATGGCCGCCTCTAACTCCTGCTGAAACTGAGGGTCAGTAATAGTCCCCTCATCATCCTGCTGATCCTGCTGATCAACCTCCTACCAGGCCAAAGTGGGCACTCGCCAATTGACTTCTCCGTGGAGAGGCAAGGTCAATATCACTCATCTCCTGCACTGGCCCCAATACAATTTCCATCCAACAAAGACACCTCCTCAGATGTCAGAGAACGGTTCTCCAGCGTACCGCCACCGTGACTCGTGGGAGGCTCCAGCCGAACTAATTTTCTTTCTGACTCGGGTCCTCTTGTGATCATTTTCCCGTGGTGGGCGCCCCGTGATCTCCCATCAAGTTGTAAGTCAAAGCAATTGACCTACTTTTCAATCTGTTCACCTTTCTATCAACCCATGCCCTGGTGAATGTCATAACCGGGATGGATAGAGTATCCAAATCTGCGACCTCGGGCTCTGACCAATCCACAGGTGGAAGTGGAGTGTCTCGAACAGTTGCATAGTCTGGATGAACAACATCCATATCTTCACTGACCTGGTCCGGAACTGGAACTACCTCACACTCCCTGATCAGAGTAATCGGCAACCTAGAGAACATTCTCTTCCTCACTTCAATCTCATCAACTGCATCAGCCCAGTAATCCTCAATGGTGGCCTTGTGTTTGAATTCCTCTGACAACACCCAGTTGATGTTATGGTGTGGGTCATAGTGTTGTCTACTTGTGTGATATGAGAAATGATAAAATTGAAGCTCACTTTCAGCTTCTCTAGCTGCCTGTATCGAAGGACAAACCTCATCCGAGTTGCCCATCACAATTGGAAACTCTATCCCTCCTTTTCTTTTTCTCTGATTTTGTCAGCACAAAGAATCGCCTAGCCATTCTAGTGGCATTATTATTTTATCCGGTACTAGGCAGCCTATAAGGGTAGACGGTGAAACCTGCGTCTTCAATGTATGAAAATCTCGGAAATTGAATAAACCAGCACCCATACCTCTCAATCAGCTCCTGTGCATTTCTAGAGATTCTGCACTGTAACCTCTCCTGGAGTAGCCTCGTGATGTACATGGTGAATGAATCGTTGACACGCTTATAATGGGTTGTGCTCGAAAGGTGCAACTGCGTACATGCCTCATGAATTTTGAACTGGTGGGAGCCACAACCGATGGGTTCCTTGTAAGAAATTCCTCTGTACCTCGTCATCCGTGCCAACATGTAAACAAGATAGGAGCTCATGTAGAACGTTTTAGTCCTCCGCAAACTCAGGAGCTGCTCATGTATATTGTCACTAATCATCTCAACCCAATTGACATAATCCTTGCCTTCTAACACCAGGTTGATGTAATAAAACATCCAAGGCTCAAAAATGTAAGACTGTGGGCAACCACCAACCCTGCTCAGCAACATGATAAGATCACAATACTCCTGTTTCAGGTCCTCTGCTATGATCTGTTTCGGCAACTTCGTTCGAGAAGGCTTCGGAGTGCTCATCCAGTGAGTATTAATTGTATCCATGCATCTCTCGAAAGCAGAAGCATACATACGCTCCGCTCGCTCCCTGGACTTGTAGATCATGTTTCTATGCACCGGGATCCCAAAAGCTTCACCAATGGCTGCCGGAGTGAGATTGGCAAGTACTTGGCCATCTGGTGACGTGATCGACCGGTGTTCTTTTCTCAGAGCAGCTTACGACTCCATAATCGCAATAACTCAACACCGAATAGTCAAGGAAACGAAGCGTCGTGATATAAACCCACTTCTGATGATGCCAGCGAAGGATCATCACCGATGGCTTCCAATTCCGAACAGCCTGTTCTTGAATGTTTCCAGGTTGACAGAGCCCAAGTTCGTATCCGTCAACTTGCCCAGCTTTGAAATAAACTTCGTCTCTGGCGTGAATGTTTTGCTGAGCTTCTTGATCACAGCTTGTCTGGAGGCACCATTGTCTTTTCCGGTTGTCCTCGCTTCAGCCATCTGCAACATAACAAACATTTCATCAGCAATTAAATTTAATAAAATAAGGCATGATAGGGGCTGCAGTCGAATTCTAGAAGCTGCAATATCTTTCGTGTTTGCAAACCTCAGCTTCTTCTCTTGAATAAGTTCAAATTCCGACACGTAGAACAGATTTCTAAGTGAACTCCGATGATTTTACTTCTCAATTAGCACTCAACAAATTGAACTTCTACTACATCGTATCAGCAGTCAGCAAATTTTAAACTTCTATATCCTTGCACTTCAAACCAGCAATTAGCAATTTTAAATTCTATGTCCTTGTATCAGCAATCAGCAAATCCGTACTTTTGAGTTCTCAGCTATTTCAACTCAATACAAGGCGTCCTTTTCAAATGGCAATTTCGACCACACTTAATCAAATCAGACTTCAACTTCAACACTAGCAAGGACGTACTTTTCAAGCTCTCAGCAATGGCGCACCTTTTTAAGCTTCTATAATTCAAGCAAATCAAATTTCAGCCACAAAGCCGTACCTTTTCAAGTAACTTCAAATTGCAGCAAACACCTCCTTAGTCAGCAATGGCGTACCTTCCTCAAGCCTCTAGCAACCTCAGCAAGGACGTCCCTCAAATGGCAACTCTCAAGCCTCAAGACGTCTTCTCCAACAAGTTCAACCTCTCAGCAAAATTCAAACCTCTCCAAGCTCACTTTGCCTTAGCAAATTCGCCTTTTCCAGTTGTGAAAGTGAGTGAAAAGCTTCTCCATTTTATAGCTAAAATTCGAATTCTAGAAGACGTTATTTTTAGCCAGTGCCATTAAACTCCACTACTCCACTTCAAGAATTCGAATTTTCCCTCTCTGGTGTTTCTGACACTTGTTTCCAGTCGTCGGGAATATTATTCTTCTAGAAACTTGACTTTGACTGGCGCCTTTGAATTTGTTTCGAAAATTAAATTTAAATTCACCATTTTTGAATCCACCAGCCGGAGCTCTGTTACTTGAATTCGAAATTTTAACTTCATCATCTGCTCTGGAAAATTCATCCTCGAAAAATTTAATCACAATTATCTAGGCAATTCCCTTCGTATTCATCGTTTGAAGAAAATTCACTTGAAAACTCATTTTATTCATTTTTGCCTCAAAATTTAAAAATTCTCCTTAGGAAAATTCATAATTCAAGCTAATCGACAAATTCTTTTCACCGAAAAAGTATTGGCTGCTTGGAAAGATTTAGAACATTCATCATCACGTAACGCCCAAAGTTAATCGTAAGCAAATTTTCTTCAGGAACGCCAATCCATGTGGCAACCCAACTAACGGGTTCATTTAATTTTTCGAATCTTGAACCTTAGAAAAATATCATTTCCATCATTTTAAACTCGTTCTTCGCCTGTGATCACTCTGTGTTGCCCTGACTTCTTGAAGAAAATTGAATTTCCTTGCAATATCATCATCTCTGGATCTTATCACTGAGAAAAGTTGCTCGCCTCGGAAAATTTTATCAACTTGGAGCTCTAGGCGTATTTTCTAAGGAAAATAATTTTGCCTTAGAAAATATTTAAATCACATTTTGAGAACTTGCCTTAGAAAAATTTTATTTCATTTGCCAGTGGAGAGAAATTTCTATCAACTTCATTTGGAAAATTTTATATTCCCGGCACGCCTCACTTTATTTGTATTTCACTCCACACTTGGAAAATATTTATTCAAAAGCCCAACGCCTTAGAGATTTTTCAACACTTAGCAAATATTTTATTTTTTTCCCTGAGGCGCCTAGCATACTTCAAAACATTTCAACGCCTATAAGATTTTTTTAAAATCACCATATGACTCCCTAGGCGCACACTTCATTTTAACTCTCAACACCTTGAAATATTTTCCACGCCTTATAACTCCCTTGCTCTAGGCGCACACTTCACACTTAACACCTCCAACGCCTTAGAAAAAAATCTCCAACACCTCTAACCTTAGGCGCATATCACACTTTGAGAGGAAATTCCAACGCCTAGTAAATATTTTCTAACACCTTATAACTCCCCCACATTTGGCGCATACTTCACACTTAACTCCCCTTGGGCGCATTTTAAGTGTGGAGGAGGATAACGTACAAGCCTTCACCATGCTAGGTAACACTTTCACCTTATTTACCACTTGTATTTACCATTTACCATTCAAACATGGGCGCATTTCCTTGTAGGAGGAGGACGAACTTGCAAATGCCTTCATGTGACTTTTCAACTTCCGTTTTTTGTCCTCATGTGAGCTCATTTGGGCGCATTTAGGAGGGTGAGGAGGACAAGCTTTGACTTTTTGTTGACCCCT
>VDFB02027893.1:0-15246 GCA_007258455.2 Sequoia sempervirens | reverse complement strand
CTCACAAAATGCCACAATAATTCTACTCCAAATCTGATTTGCAATGATGCTCCAAACATCCAATTGTCTCCAATGAAGTGCAATTAGAACTCCGTCATGAGTTCTCCACAAGGTGAGCTAGGGTTTCGTCCAACTCACCACATTCACAATAAATTGTGATGCAGCTGTACTTGATTATCTTTCTTGGTCACCATCTAATGGCTGTCTGTTCATAGAGTAAAGAATGGGTTATTGCAGTTTCTAATGCCTGTTCATTGAAAGTTTGAATAAGTTCGTTATTGTATTGGTTAAGTGTTTGCTCCAATGCCATGTGGAAAGAGTTGATTAAATGGAATAACGAGTATTGCTGATTTTTTGAGTTTAAATTAAGGTTGTCATCATATACATACATACATACATACATACATACATGCATACTTACATACATATATACATACATATATACGCACATATGTAAGTACCTACGTATATACATACATGCATACTTACTTACATATATACGTACATACGTACATACATACATACATACATGCATACTTACATATATATATATATAAGTATATGAGTGTTAATGGTTGTTGGAAAACAATGGGTGTTTATAAAATAGTGCCTTTCATTACATTCCTATTGTGTAAATAACAAAAGCTTTTGAAGACATTCATACTGTTTTGTAAAATTCTAGGTTCCAAAGCACCAGTTTTACAAAATCTGCAACCCACATGATGTTTTAAAACCCTTTACAAGTAACAACCTATTGTGACCTTTTCACACATCACCCCATTCAAAATGGGGACCCCCTAATTTTTGCTTCGTTCCTCGTCTTTTGGTTTTGGTTTTGTCTCTCCCTCTCTTTCTGCTGTCTGTCTTTCTAGGTATGTGCCCGTCTTTGAACCTGAGCATGAAATTTTGGCCAAATCTGAGAATTAGGGTTTTGAACTTTCCAGCCAATTTGAGGTAAAATGGAGTAAGTTGAAATCTGAGACTAACGTTGTTGTTAGCATGCTTCCAAGTCCTCAAAGAAATTTCAAGTTGAATCTCGACAATTTACTATTTTTAGTAAGTGTGCAATTGTGGTATTTTTCTCGCTTTGAAATTTCGACACTACACCGGGTGACTGTAACACATCAAGCTACTATCTCAGAAATTTTGAGTCGAAACGCATTAACTTACTATTTTAGCAGCTCAGCCTTCCCGAGCAAATTTTAGGGTTTATATGCGGTTCTTTGCATAAGTTCAGATTTTCCTTCCGGCTTTTAAAACCTACGCAGAACGATATAACATGCAAAATGAGATGATGACTTTCAGATTCAAATTTCTTCTCGAGGCTATTTTCTTAGGGTTTGCATGTCGCGTTTTCTTTGCATGTCGACCCGATTCTTTGTGGTTTTTCGAGAGTTTCACAAAGGGTGTGACATGCAAAGCGAATGATTGGTTTTCAAAGGACTTACTACTTTTAGCGCTTCCATTCGACAATTGTCCAACAGATCGAACCACAACAAGAAGTAAGTGCAAATGTAAACGAGCTCAAACGAGGTCACTGGATATACATGCAAAGCCGAGCTAGGTTTTGGACCCAAAAATGAGGGGTAAAAAGTCGACTTCCTAAACCGGTAAAATCTCCATCATGATCAACATCTTCAAGCTATCCACCTAAGAAAATTTTGAAGGCACCTGAAAGCACTTACTATTTATAGTAAGGCATTCCAAAACCGGGCTAAAAATAAACCAGCGAACAACACGCTACCGAACGACAAGTCACCTTAATGAAATATGCTAACCAATTTTTTCGATGAATTAACACAACATAACCAGCACTTAGCCAACTTGATTAGCGTTAGCTCCAAATAGAAAACCAAACTTGAAATGAACTCACACCAAGAATGCACACTCAATCCCAATGAGGGATAGGTGTTGTCATATGGCGGAGGAGCTAAATGAAAAATACTTGAAAGAAACTTCTCAACGTCAAAAATGTGCACACAAGATCCCACTGAGGGCGAGGTGCTAACATATGACGGAGTGTTTAAATTGAAAGCTAGAAATTAACAGGCGGATAACCAGCCATGAAGAGCATTTCCACACTACCACCAAACAGTGGGGGGAAAAGATTACAATTAAAACAATTCATCCGCTGCGGCGAGCATCCACAAAATTGTGGGGATTCACCACTATGAAAGTGGGTACAAGAGTGTTACAATCAAATTATCCACACTGGCGGTAAACCATCCAGGGGTACTTATGTGAGAAGAAGAAGAATTAATTGCAGCAATTAGAACTGGAACAGTACTACTGTTTACAGTCTTTACAAATAAGAAATAAGCTGCAAATTACATATGAATTACAATAGTCTTCAAACACATGAGTAATAGATGATCTCATACAATTATTTATCTCTCTAACTACTGATAATGAGTCAAAAATCAGAACTTCAAAGGTCTGATACAAAAAACAGTAAACTGGAAATGTCAATCAGCAACTGTGAAATTCAATGAAAAGTTCATAACTCACTTAATTCACCTCCAAATCGAATGTCGTCTTTTGCTGTGTCTTCTTAGGAGGTAGGCGCCCAAAAACAGATCACAAACAGCACCAAAACTCAGCTTATAATTCAAGCACGAATTCCAATGCTTTCAAGAATGGTACGGCCCTCCTTGAGGGGCGATTTTGTCATTAAAAATCAGCAACTCAAAATAAAAATCTGGAAACTTGTGGAAGGGGTCGCCCAAAGCATAGAAATCAGATTCTCAAATGCCCAAAACAAAATAAAAATTACTCACAAAGCTGTATACAAATTCGACTTTCAGCTGTGACTGTATCAGCATCTTCAAAACTGGAAATTTCATCAAAATCTTCAACTATTGAGCTCAATCTACTAGTCTGATTTGAGAAGCAGCAAATGTCCAACTAGGTGTTGTATTTCAAACACGAAATTGGATTGGAACTAGGAGGTAAGCATCCCTCGAAGTATTAAACAAGTTGTCATTTCGACAACATAACATTAGCATAAAAATATTACAATCAATAGCCAGCTCTTTCAAACAGCAGCAATATATAAGCTTTAGTTGGCAAATGAAGCAACAAGAACTCTTCAATTCCAAGAAGTTGAATCACTTCAACTTCCAAAAGGAGGCCACCTTTTTGCCTTTTACTTTGAAATAATAAAATATCATTCAACTTCCCTTTTAGGCATCCATTTATATTGCAACAATAAAGCATTTATTAAATAATTAAATGCTCACTGACCCCTTTATGTCCCCTTTCTTTTAAAACAACTTGAAGTCATCAAGCCTAGCAAGTGGGGTACAACTTCAAGACATGAAAATTCACTAAGTCTCAAACTCACCAAGGAGATAACCAAATACAATGCCCGTCGCGAATCATGAATTGCTAAAAATAGCAACCGACAAATGCCAAATCAACCAAGTTGATGATGATGTTTCTACCAAAACGAACTTACTAAAATAGTAAATAAAAATAGTAAGTTTACTTCAAAACCATCAGAAAGCCAAATTGAACACTGAACTGCGAAGGACTGAATTGCTGCTAGATAGATACTGCCAAAAGATAGACTTGCTAAAAATAGCAAACTGCTATAAATAGTAAGTCTGCACAACATCCTCTGAACGCCAACTGAGCAGTATCTGAAAGAGGAAACCCTAGTTTTATACTTCAGCTTAGCTTCACGGATTCTGGAAATAGGCTAAATCCAAAAGAAGAGGTATGGCCAAAATGGGGACATTACACCCGATGAAGAGCACGTCATTCGAATTGCAAGTCAAACGGAGTTGTGGAGGTCTCAGAAACAAGCAGTTACTATAAATAGTAAACCACCTTCAGAAATGTGCTATTTTTAGCAGGTCAGCTCAGGATGGCAGTGTGAACGGGCTAAGTAGGTCATGAGGATCATGTGGTTAAAATTTCAAATCAATCTGAGCTTCAGAGATGTGAAAATTAGAAGACTTACTATATATAGCAGGGCATGGATAAGTAGGCAGAAGCAGGTGTGGAGAAAATTCTAAGTCTGAAGATAAATCCACCTCCTACCCTCAAATGCGCCCACCTCAACTGGAAAGCAAGAAAATTTTCTAAGGCATGAAAATATCCTGCTGGACATGCTAAATGCGCCCAGCTTGCCTTCAAGATGATTGAAGAGTTTCTAAGTGTTTAAAATATCCTGCAGCTACCTCCAAATGCGCCCTCCTCACAAGCAAGATGATTGAAAAATATTCTAAGTAAAAGTTTCATCCTACTCCACATATCAAATGCGCCCTCTTCACAGACATGGGATGAAATTTTTTCTAAGTCTGGACAAATATCCCTTAACACCCCTCATATGCGCCCTCAAGGTAATAGCATGCAAAAGTTGCTAAGACATGAGTTTCATCCTACTTCTTAGGCTAAATGCGCCCATGTGCAAGCAAGGTCAAAAAGACAAAAAAAAGAATCTAAGGCATGAAGTTATCCTTCTCTCACCCCTAAATGCGCCCTCATGCTAAGAAGAGGTTGATAAAAATTTCTAAGGCAAACTTAAACCCTCCTCAACAAGCTAAATGCGCCCAAGTCAAGTGGGGTCAAGACAAACAGTTGACTTCCACCTTACCCCTTTGAATGCACCCATGCAAGATAAAAAGGAATCTAAGGCGTTGTGCATGTAAGAGAAAGATTCCAAGTGTTAAATTCTTCACCACCTTCAAATGCTTCATATTGAAAGTGGGTGTCATGTCCCTTCTCGACATCTCTCTGAGTACGTGATTGGCCTATCACACCCACCTCCCTCGCAGTCGATAGATTGGATAGAGGGTCACTTTGAGCTTTGGCTCGGGCCATGAGTTTGATCACAGGCTTTCGCTTGGGGCCTCGACGGGAGGCTTTTGGCAGTAATTGCTATTTTAGCGCGCCTCGGCAAGCAAAGGTGGGGACCGCTATTTTTAAAGGCAAGACGTTTTACGCGATCCAATCACTTCGAAGCCGCCACCGCATCGAATGTTAATCGGATATAATGGCAATATTAATATTTAATTGCATTGATTAAATATTAATTAATTAATGATTATAATATAAAGTTATAATTTTAAATTATAACTTAAGTGATTTGTCTTGAGGGGTGCGCCCATCATCAGGAAAGGGGGCCAGTTTGATAATTAAAATATTATAAAATATTTAGCTGAGACTATGGAGAAATTGAAAGATTAAAAGTTGAATATTTTATTAAAACCCTATTATTAAGGAAATCGCACTTTTCAGCATAAGAGTGGATTTGCCTTGGGTTTTGAGCAATTATGAGATTATTGATATTGAAACTGGTCAAGTTTTGTCTGAGCAAGAGACTTTAGGGTTTCGTGTTCGAATTCCTTGGGGAACGAGCCATCTCCAGCGGAAAGCAATTCAGAGGGTGTGAAATATCACTTCATCCAGAGGAAACTACAGAGCTTCAGAGAAATTTATATCTTCAGTTCTTTTCAGTGTTTTTGCATTCAGAGCATTTCATTCATTTAGGCGTCCATATTCAAGAGATCCAGAGTGTTATAAAGGCGGCAAATATTTATTAATTTCTGATTTTGCTGGAGCCGTACTTTACCAGGCCGTACTATTCTGATTTCTGGCCGTACCATCAAAGAAGGAGCCGTCCTTTGTACTGAAGGAAACGCCTTGTCTTGAGCTCATATTTTATCATCACTGGAGGCGCCTAGTCTTGAGGATTTCATTCAGAGCATCAGAAGAGAGAGGAAGTCATTCATTACATCAGCCGTACCAGTCATTTATTGCAGCCAGCTTTGCCAGGTTCTCTATATTATTTTATTGTTTTCTTGCTTGCATGGAACTGGGTACTTTTGTAATCTTTAGAGAAGATCAAATAAAGACTGGCAACCTTATTTCTATCAGTTTCTATCGTTATTTTGAGTGGATTTATTTTATTAGAATTTATTTCCATTTCCTTGCAAAAGTCGCAATCTTTCATTTTTGCACAAAAACCCAAAAAAATCATAAAACATCAAAAACCTTCAAAATAACTTCAGAAAGACAGTCAGAGACAGAAAAGAGGGAAACTAGGGTTTCTACAATTTTCATAATTTGTCAATGCTTAAAGCAGGGCGAAAGTTCTATTGTTTTGTATTATTGTAATTGGTTTTCTATCATCAGGCAAACTATTTACCTTGGTTCTCCACAATTGCAAATTTTTAACATTAAATTCTGTCTGATGGTAATTCTTAATGTGTCATTAGATTCAACAATAACTTATTTGTATTTGATCAATAACTTACACATATTTGATATCACAGGTACGATTACGAGGTTGGTGATATGTAATATTTGGACTCCAAGCTATTTGTGAAATATTTGGAGCTATCTCATCTTTTTCTGAATGATAAGACTTGTTTTTCTCCATGAACAATATCATGTGTTTGAAATTTGATTTGACATTGTCTAGTTTTTATTTTGATGATATAATTTTGGATTAGAAATATACTGAAACTAGCAACTGTCTAGTGACAGGAAGATGTCTTAAACAACAACTTCAATGTACTGCGCATGTTTGCAAAATTGTATGGACCATCAAAAGCTCCTAATATGCTGGTAATAAAAGCATAACCAATCCTTATTTTAATGTTTTTCCTTCGCAAAGTTTACTTTCAAAAATTCAATTCATTATATGGTTCATTGTGGGCTTATGGAATACTTTACTGAAAGTCATGTCTCACTTTGGTGGTTGACCTCAATATTCATTTTTCCTTAAAAACTCTATAAATATACAAGAACTTGTACAATAATATTTATTGATGATTGTATGTCCTCTTTCAATATTCATGGTTACATGTCTTTGTATTGGTTTTGAGTGTCTATGAATATAAAAAGAATTTTTAAATATATAATTGTTAAATTGTTTTCTAGACTATTATTTCTTTGAACTAGAGGGTGACTTTAGTCGATAGAGAAAATATGGATATCATGTATCATGGATGTACAAGCTAATAGCTATGATGCTAGAAGAACTATATTACTGATTGACTATGAATAACAATATGGATTTTGCGCTATTCATTTTGGATCCAATTAGTTTACTCCATAGATCTATACCTATTAAAATCAGCCATGGGTAATCTTAATCATGGTTGAGTAATATTTAAAAAAATGAGGTGAACTAATTAGGTGATGCAAACAAGCATAGGGGGTCAAATTAATGATAGTTTGTTCTTGCAGTCATGTCTCAGGTTCCTTCAGTATACTCAAATCGACAGAGAATACATTCAATAAATTTGGATTTCTCCATTAATTACATTAAAGCTAAAACATGCTACAGGCAAACATTTGCCACCAGAATTGAATGCTACCAACAGATTCTTTATTGTTGCAAAACAGATTGCTACAAGCAGTTACAGAACATGTTACAGAAACTATGGAACTCGCTATAAGCAGCTACAAAACCCACCACAAGTGGCAATAGGTTATGCTACAAGCAGTTAAAGACAAATTTGGTTACAAAAATTGTCTCCTCAAAAGAGTTCTCCCTGTAAAACAGCCTCTTATCTCTCCAAGAGATCCACTTTTTCTCCAAGAGTCTCCCCTCTAAACCCACAAGAAGCCCTCCATTCTTGTTACTGGAAAAATAATTTAAAGATTGATGCTTGAACATTTAGTTTCTTGTCTCTTTGCATTCAGGCTGAGTCTTCGCATTCATCTGCCTCTTGGGTTGAAATTGTTGTCACTCCTTATTCTGGCACGGATGCATTAACAGTTATTTTCATTTTTAGATTTTTGCCCCTAATGGCGACATACAAGCGCTCCAAATTCATTGGATGAAATTGTTGTCCATCAGGACTAAGAAATTTCATTTGAAAGCAATAATCATGAAGACTATGTAAGATTCCTACTCAATTTATACCACAAATTTTTTGCAAATACTAATATGTTTCCAGGCACAAGAATTTTGACAAACAGTTTGTGTGCAAATGTTTATTCGGAGATTTGTGTTTGGTAAATGTCTTCCGTTGTAATTCTCAGATTAAATTTAATATGACATACATGAGAATGCATAATACTTAAAACAACACTGATATATTACTTCACATATTATACCCAGATAATATTGCCATTTGCACAATATAAATTTCAATGTATAGCTCAAAATATTATTTTATGAATATCTTTAACCTGAAATATTCCAACTCTTATTCAATGAAGTATATGAAAGATAGCAACTAGGCGGCCAAGGCAAGTGTACAACAACAGAGTTTACGTATGAATTAATTTCTCTGAAACTTGGCTGCTCCTTCTACCATCGTGGCCTTATTTCTAATGTGGCAGTTGATAGCTGCATTAGATTTGCTTACTCCCTGTTGTGCCCAATCAAAAATTTTGCTTCATTAAGGCATTTTGTAAAGAGTGGTCAAAGTCTTGTAAAAAAATTCGTCAAAAGTCAAAATTTCTAAAAATAGAAAGTTTCTACTTTTAGAAATTTTCTAAAAATAGACTTGATTCAGGGTTTTATGGCTTTGTTGTTAAATGGTTGTTGGCAAAACTTTCTAAAAATAGAATCTTTGTTTGGAGGGCTCTAACTAATTCTAATTGGTCCAAAATACTTCCCAATCAGGCTGGTCTGGTCATAATCGTCAAAAGTTAAAGATTTCTCTGGTGGGTTAATTCTGCTTTTTCATAAGGCGAAGCACGAGCTCCAAGGTCATCAATGGAGGATTATCTGCAACTAGGTACAAATTCAAAGTCTCAAATGTTGTGCAGACAACGTCAAACTGTCAATGATCAAGAAAAGGTGAAGTTCATGCGAAACGGAGGCGAATCTGAAAATGGTGAAATTTGTGAAAAAATTTCTAACTCTGGCAAGCCTAGGCGCCCTTGTCCAGGAAGGGCGCCTTGAGTCTCATGCCTTAGTCAATTTTGCTCTCTTTTCAGAAAATGTGCATTTTCCCATCAACCCAATTCAGTTATGTAGAGAAAAAATCAAAAGCAGTTTCCAAGGCTGGGAAAAGCAGGAGATCTGTAATGTCCCCTTCTTAGTAGTGATCAGTGTAGTTGGCCGTTAGCCTATTCTGGAGGCTCGTAGGCTAGTCGGGAGCAGTAATTAGGGTTTCCTATTTTGTAGGAGGATGTTTTGGCAGTTTTGGAGGTTTGCATGTTGGAGTTTTGTAGTTTGGATTTTGGATTCCTTCTGGGTTTTCAGAGAGCTTCGCAGTGGTGTGACATGCAACTAAAACAGAGGACTTTTCCGGACTTACTACTTTTAGTAAGTTGTGACGGCTACTCAAAATGTGGTTAAAATGCATTTGGACACACTTACTATTTTTAACAATATGCTATTTTTAGTTTTAGCAAGGTTTCAACAAGCCAGTTCAGAGGCTATTTCAAGCAGGTTAGTTTGAGCAGTTCATCTCCCGCACTCTTGGAGTTATTTTTGGCAAGTCAAAGCTTGAGATGGGCGCTTCTCTTGATGAGGTAAAATATTTTAATAAAATGAAATATTGATAAGGCTTGGTGGATGCCTTAATGGAGAAATAAGTCATTTTTATAAAGTATTTCACTTTATTATTTTAGACGCCACATTATACTTTATTTTTATTTTTGATAAAATATATTGCCTTCATGAAATGGACAACTTGGAGAAGGTTGAAATGAAATGCAAATTGCAGATTATGGAAAAGTGAATGTGAGTTTGAGTTAGGCGTCCATCTTGGAGGGAGTTGAATTTGAATTTGGAGAGAAAAGGTTATAAATATGAGTGTTGGGCTTCATTCTTGCCATCCATGAAGAAATTATAACGAAGTGCTGCCAAAATGGTTACTCACTTGCTTTGAGGAATGCATACCTCCTAGCAAAGCTTAGTTTCTTGCTTGAGAGATAGCAACTAGCTAAGATAAAAGGCTATTCTTTACTCTGAAGAACAAATTGAGCATTATGGAGAAGTTTAGTATTGATGTTTTCTGATGTTTGGTGCATTTTTATAGTTTACAGCTTGCTGGTTTGGTGCTTGCAGAAAGCACGTTTTTGGTTGTGGTTCCCTAGGCAAAATTTTTTTGGTTCTGGTTAGTTGCTCATTCCATTCCTATGGCCTAGGCGTCCCCTTTTGCTGGTTTTCAGATTTTATTATGAAGTATTTTATTTTCTAGTGAAGGTTGGCCTTCTTCCTAGGTTGTACCATGCCTGTAGATGCTTTGAAATTTGTGCTAAAATCAATGTTGGGTGTTTGATGCAGTTTCAGAGTCTATACTTGGACACCATCTTCCCTAGTCTCATTTGCATCTTATTTCAGGTTCATTGGAGGACTATTGGATGAGTCAGGAGCATTTTGGAGTGGTTCTAATCTTGCTGGTTTGAGTTTTTTGTGTGCTGGTTTGTCGTATCAGATTGTTGTAGTTCTAGTTTTTGGCTTGTTTTTCATATTTGGGGAAGCTTGTGAAGTCTGGAGAAGCTTGTGGAGTCTGGAGAAGCATATAATATCATTTGTAGAAGATTGGACAGCTTGCTCACTTGTAATTTGCAGATTACTTTCATTGTAAGGCTGAAATCAGTAGTATTGATTCAGTCATTTAATATTTCTGCAATTTATATTGTATTTCCCACTATTAGTTGAAGGGACAGGCCTCGCCATCCATTTACTTTCAGCTTCTCATTTCTGTACTGCCCGTTGAACAAGCGGAAGGGGTCGGCAAGCCACCCATACTTTACTTTTCATGCACTTTGTAATTCTCATCATGTTGATCAACTGAGCCATCAAACTACTCCCACTGAATAAGTGGTCGAGTTGTATAAGCATTGTATTTCCAACACTTTCAGTTTATTGCTAACGATCCCCGATGCCATATGCTATCACCTCGCCCGTTGTTGGGATCTTGGTGAACATTCTTGGTGTAGGGTTACTTTCTCAGCTGGTTTTGGTTTTGCTAACGCTGATGGGTGAAGTTGTTGATGTGAGAATTTGAAAAAAATTGTAAGGGGGGGGTTATTTCAAGATCATCTCAGTTATGTTCAGGCTCCTCAATTGACTCATCATCTAGTGCTGAGGATTTGTCAGACAACAGAAAATGCAAATCGAACGATGGCATTTTGCAAAAAAATCAAGAAAATCAAGAAAAAAATGTAAATCATAAAAAAATTTCTAATGCATGGAAGCCTAGGCGCCCCTGTCAAGGAGAGGCGCCTAGCTTTTGACGCCTTAGTTTATTTTTCACTCCGTCTGAAAATTCATCAAACTCCTTTGTCAGCCCGATTCCAATTCTCAGAAAATCAATCAGATGCAGTGTCAGGGGTTGGCAAAGGTTATGATTCATCTCAGTTATGATTAGGCTTGCTTGATTAACTGCTTTTGAGTCTCGGTTATTCACTGATTGGAAAGAAACGACACCCAAATAGGGGTCATTGGCTTCCGACAGAAACACGTGAAACGAAAAAAGTAAAAATTTGAAAATCAGCGAAATTTGGCTAAGGCATGGGATGCTAGGTGCCCCTGTCAGCCAGGGGCGCCAAGGTTTTCAACACTTAGAATATTTTCGACCCCGACATGCCTTCTTTCCAATTTAGCCTATGTTGGTCACTTCTAGGGTCTATAGTCATGATCAGATGATGTCAAACATCGATATGAAGTTGGGGATCACTTCAACAGTGGTCAAAAATGAGATTGGCATGGTCAAACAGATTTTATCAGTTGGCAATACCAGATTGTCGGCTCATCGAAGTCGGAGGCAGGCCTCTTTGGAAGCAGAAGCAAGCAAAAGTTGAAAAATGAAGAAAATGGTGAACACTGGAGAGGTTTTACGTGTTTGTGATGTCATCGAACGCATATGTTTTTTGCGAAAAATATGTCTTCATGCGTGTGCTTTTTGTAGCTACAAAGGAGGAATTCGCCATTGCACGTGCAAATGGACTCAGATTTTTGTATACAAAGTTTTTATCTTCATGGATAGACTTCAAGATTTTAGGGCTTTGCGAAGAAAGAGCTTTTTCATCTTCAAACTCTATTCAAGAAGGCTTTTGGCGTTCATTCTTCATATTTTGTAGGTTGACATCCAGAGGAAGAAAAATATCGTTTTCTTCTCATCAAGATTTGGAAGTGTTGGCTTTTCAATTCGCACCTCTGGAATGCAGACTAGAAACAAATAACTATGCATAGATAAACTGCTCTTCAAATTAGGAGGGGAAGCTCCCTCTTCACTAATGATGCTTAAAGAAAGTAAACTAAACTATTTCCAATATTTTTGTTCTTAGCTAAGAGCACAAGGTTATAAAACTCTAATGACGCTCCTACCTACTCAAGTAAACTTAGAGCTTGAGAGTTAGAAGAAAACAAGGAATGATTCAATAACATGGATGCTTAAACAAACTCACTTCCAACGCACACCTGAAGACTTGTAATTTTAGATGCAAGTTGAAATAAAGATTATATAAGCAAACACGTAAAACAAAATCTGAGATAGTATATCAGAGCAAAGTAGGCATAAGATTTCCTTTCTCAAATTTCTAACAACGATTACACTTCTGGGACAGCAGGTTTGTAGCAATAATAGGCTTACAATTTAGCAATCAAACTAGAATACACTTTACACAAATTACACATGAACTGAACAATAACTTGCAGCAAAATAGGCATGCAAACTTGCTCTTACACTAAGTGAATAGACACTGAATAACAAAGTTGCAGACAAAAGTAGGCTCAGCAATTTTTTTATCACAATAACGGTCAAAGAAAAGTGGGCAAGGCTGCCCTTATTTATATACAAGCGAGGAGTAGGGAACCCTAAAATCTCCTTGTTTTTACAACAAGACTTGTGTTGTGACCTTTTTCACACATCGCCCCATTGAAAATGGGGACCCCCCTAATTTTTGCTTTGTTCCCATCTTTTGGCTTGGGTTTTTCCCACTGTCTCTCTCTTTGCTGTCTATCTTTCCGAGGATGTGCCCGTCTGATGTGATATTTTGGCTAAGTCTATTGAATTAGGGTTTTGAGTTTTCTGGTCAATTTGAAGTCAAATGGAGTAATCAAGTTGAAATCTAACCTTGGCGTTGCAGTCAGTATGCTTCCAGCAGGTTCCCAGCTAAGTTTCATCGAATTCTGACAACTTACTATTTTTAGTAAGTGTTCGATTTGGGGTGTTCTCTCAACACTATTGAAATTCCGATCGTTACACTGCATCCAAAACATGTCAAGTTGCTCGCTTGCAAGTTTTGAGTTGAAACGGACAACTTTCTATTTTTAGCAAGTTCAGCTTTCGGAGCAAATTTTAGGGTTTATATGCAAAGTTCTTTAATGCATGTCTGGAGATTCTTCTGGGTTTTCTGAAACCTACGCAATGATATAACATGCAAAATGAGATGATGACTTTCAGTATTCAGCCTTCAGAGGCTATTTTTAGGTTTGCATGTTGAAGTTTTCAGCGCATGTTAGCATATTCCTTGTGGGTTTTTCGAAGGCTTCGCAACGGTATAACATGCAAACCAAGATCAAGACTTTTTCAGGAGCCGTCTTCAGATGCTATTTTTAGGGTTTGCATGTCAAACTTTTTAGTGCGTGTCAAGTGATTCTTGATGGGTTTTTCAAGGGCTTCGCAGTGGTGTGACATGCAAAGCAAGATGATCAGTATTCAGGGACTTACTATTTTTAGCAGTTCCATTCTGGCAGCTGCCCAATGCATCAGAATCACAAACAAGGCGCAGTGCAATAAAAACGAGGTCAAATGGAGGTCATGTGATATTCATGCAAGTCAAATTAGCGTTTCCAGCTTTGGGACCCAAAAAGAGGGGTAAAAAGTCAGAATTTCCGAAAACCAGTGTATCCCACTACGTTCAGCATCTTTCAAGCTATCCACCGGTAAAATTTGAAGACAATCGGAGCACTTACTATTTATAGTAAGGCGTTCCAGAAACTGGCTAAAAATAGTAAATCAGTAGTAGGCGCCAATGTGAACGGGCAAGTCTATCGATGAGGGTCACGGCATTCAAATTTCAAGTCAAACGGAGTTGGGGAAGTATCAAAATCAGGCAGTTGCCATAAATAGTAAACCACCTTTAGAAACATACTATAAATAGCAGGTCAGCTCGAGATGGTAGTGTGAACAGACTAACTAGGTCATGAGGATCCTGTGGTTAAAATTTCAAATCAATCCAATCTTCAGAAGAGAGAAAACTTAGAACTTACTATTTATAGTAAGTATTGAGTAGGCAGAAAGAATGAGGAAAAAATGCCTAAGTCTGGAAAATATCCTCCTTCACATGCAAAATGCACCCATCTTCAAGCCAGGTTGATGAAATTTTCTAATTCTGCACTCAAATCCTGCTGACCCCTTCAAATGCACCCATGCAATGTTGTAATGAGCCGACCCAATTTTTTTTCAAACTTTGAGATGATCACAACAGCACCAAAGTACTCGTTAGGGTTAGCTCAAATCAAACCGGCAACTGAAGGAAAGAGCCTCAACGCCAAGAATGTGCTTTCCGACCCAAACTGGGTAAGAAGCTACCATATGGCGGAGTATCACTAGTAAAGAATGCAGTATTGGAAAGTAAACTCAACACCAAGCATGTGCACTCCTAACCCGAGGTGGGCAAGGCGCTACCATATGGCGGAGATTCTATTAACAATGATGCTATGCAAGTAAAATAATCTCAACGCCAAGCATGTGCATTCCTAACCCAAAGTGGAAAAGGCGCTATCATATGGTGGAGAAACATAAAGCAAATACAATGTAGACTAAGCAAGGGCCAGTCGCATCCACAACCGTGGGAATGAAAGTGATTAAACTGAAAGTAAACTAGGCAGCAAAGCCATCCTCTTCCACTAAAGTGGGGATACAAAATGTAAAGTGCAGAAAGTAAAAGAGCTGATCAGTACTACTGATTCAGCGTTACAATATGATGAACAATCTGCAAATACAATGAGATATAGATAACTAATGATCTCCAAAATGTTAGGAAATGAACTCCAAACAAGCACAAGCTATCCAACATATGAAATATAGCAAAAGGGGCTAAAATATTAGGTTTGATATAAAATTGCAGCAATCAGAAAATTCATACCAGCAAGCCCTAGAATCACCAAAATGCTCATAACTTCGTCAAAACACCTCCGAATGATGTGGAACTGAATGCAAATGAGAGCTAGGAGTTGAGCGACCAAGACCAAGCCAAGAAACTCCTCCAAATAGTAGTGATTTATTTATGCATGCTTTCCAATGCAACCTCAAAGAAGGTACAACCTCCATAAATGTTCTACCAACAAGATAAAATCCGAGACACCTCCAAAAA
>VDFB02027889.1:0-19778 GCA_007258455.2 Sequoia sempervirens | reverse complement strand
TTGATCTTGGCCTATGGTATCCAAAAGATGATGATCTTACTTTGAGTGCCTTTATTGATGTTGACTGGATAGGAGATGTGAATGACAGAAAAGGTACTAGTGCTAGTGCATTCTTCTTGGGTAAGAAGCTAATTTCATGGTTAAGCAAGAAGAAAAATGTCACTCTTGTTCACTCCATAGGTCAATACATTGTTAATGCTAAAATTGTACCTCAATTCCCATGGATGAAGTGCAGATAATCATGATATTAGGAGTTGTATATTATGAGCTCATTACATATTCCTATGATATCCAAGTTAACATTTGGAATCCCATGTCAAGACATTAAAAAAGCAAACATATATCTATCAATGCTTCAATTTTTGAGGGAGAAGGTACGTGATAAGGAAGTCATATTGGAATATGTGCATACTAAGGAGCAGATTGCAGACATCTTTACCAAGCCATTGGCTAAGGATACTTATGAGTATCTCATAGGGAAGTTAGGGGTGATTACCCCTCCTAATCAAAACTAGGATGCAATGCAATGTGTGCATCAGTATGTGCATTTCATATTCATATCTTGTTTTGAGTTGATGTTGTGGTGGCTACTACTCAGGGGGAGTAGTCAAATGTTCAAAAAGTTAGATATGTGGTTTAGAGCTTAGAGATATTTTTCATTGATGTCAAAGGAGGAGAATAGTCATGTTTAAAATTGGTGATTACTCGAGAAGATCCTTATGGGGAGAAAGATAATGTAAGTGTTGAGGAGAGAAGATGAGTCAAAACCTAAACAGGAGTTAGTTGCGTTGATGGTGTTTTTCATATCATGTGTTTCCATCAATGCCAAAGGGGGAGATTGTTGGATGTTGTGGTTTTGTTTTTGAGATGTGGTTTTCATTGATGTCAACACTATTATTATAAATATATTTGAAGTTGTATATGTCAAGGATATTGAGAAAATTGTAAAGAAATAAGTTGCAGGTTGTTAGTGGTAAAGTGAAGTTTATTTTGTCAGTATGTTCTATATGTTGATGATCAAAGCTTGTGGACTAAATGGTTTGTTGTTGAGTGTATCTAGTTTATCCATGTCAATTTTCAGAGATCCACATGAAGATTTGATCAAGTTATGAAGATTTCCATTTAGACAGTTTTTTGTTTATTTAGTTGGTGTTCCTGATTGAGGATGATACTATTTCAGTTAGTTTATTTGTTGTGAATGCTTCTCTAGTGATTCATGTTGCTTGTGGATGTTTCTAGATCATGCTCTATCTTTTTTGCATGTCTGCATTGATTGTTGTGATCATGGTTGGTGATTTTCTCTTGCGTGTTCATGTTTTTCTTGTCCTTGGCCGACATGGTTTTGAAGTGTGTTGTGGGTCTTTGAGGAGTAATTAATTGAAGTATTTTCATGTTGGAGATATTGTTTCGAGTCCTCACTAAGTTGTGGCCAACTTTGGTTGATTTGCATTGATAATATTTTTTTGATGAATAGGTAGCTATTTGTATTAATTCAAATATAAAGATATATATTCACAAAAAAAGGATGGGTGGTAAAAAGGCACACCCTGAGAGTCAAATGGGTAGCACCCAAAAAAACCAATAAATCACATGGGTGAAGCCTAGAAATCCAAAATTACAAAGTAAATAAAAAGGCCATTAAGTGGCCAAAGCAGTGCTAGTAGAGCCAGGAGGGTCTTTTTTAGCCAAATTTTTCCCCCATACAAATTAACGGGTGTCAATAGCGAAAAATCAATAGGTTTAATGTGTTGAAATCAATAAACTAATTAAATCCTATCAAGCACCATGAAGGACAAACTAGAATGAAAATAAAAATAAGTACATGCAAACCAATTCTCAAACTAGACTTGATTGACCTCCATGGCTCTTCTCCACCTGCATAAGAATGCAAGATTTTGAAGGTTGATTGTTGAAGGAATGTTGGTTGCTCAATTCTACAGCATAATGACCTAATGAAGATGATAGATGGAGAATGATAGAGATAGAAGAATGGTTTTGACAGCATAACTTGGATGTTCTAAAGAATTCGATACAAATGGCCTGTGAAAGGTTAGATTTATAGAGCTTTTGAAGGAAAAAGCTTAGTTGGCAAAGATCAACGGTTGAAATTCAGTCTGGTAAGATGAACGGTAACAGATGGAGAAGTTGGAGAGAAAGATGGAAGGTAGAGAAAAATAAGGAAGATGTTTCCTTCCCACAAAACCTTTCACTCAAAAATGAAGGCAACTTGTCATTTGTCAAGTTTAGTTATGAGTTGGTTTTGTAGTTGAAGAAAATTCATTAATTAAATAATAAAATTATTTAATTTTTGTGACGTGGTTTTGAGTGTTTCTAATTAAATATTGAAAAATATTTAATTATGTGTGAAATGTGGATAAGAAGTTTCTAATTAAATATTTAAAAATTTTAATTAAATGTGAGATGGTTTTTTAGAATATTTTAAAGATGATTTCATGATTTTGGAAAAAGAAAGAATATTTAGAAGATTTAAGGATGATTTTATGATTTTGGAAAAAGGAAGAATATTTACTTTATCTAAAATAAAGCAATGTGATTTTTTAGAAGATTTAAAGATGATTTCATGATTTTGGAAAAAGGAAGAATATTTACTTTATTCAAAATAAAGCAATGTGATTTTTTAGAAGATTTAAAGATGATTTCATGATTTTGCAAAAAGGAAGAATATTTACTTTATTCAAAATAAAGCAACAATATGAAATAATTAAATTAAATAAATTGTAAAAGCTTATTTAATGTAATTAAAGAAAAATTAGAAAAGTGATTAAATTAATAATTAATTAAACATTTAATTAATATGGAAAATTAGAAATGAACAATATAAATAAATAACTAAATTTATTTATACGTTGAAATAAATTAAATTTAATTAAATAACATATTTTGAGTAAAATTACGAGACTTATTATAATGTTGACCATTTTGGGTATATACATTTTGCCCCTCTTTGAGGCTGGTGAGATTTGTAATGAGTAGCATCATTTCAAAGAAGTTGAAATATGGATAAGAGGCAAATGAATGTCACTAGAAAGATGGGATAATGATGATGATGCCCCTCTACTAGAGGATAGGCGGGTTGAACAAACACGGGTGGGCTCTCGAGAATGAAAGGTATGGGTTAAGAACTAAAGATGAAGGAATAGATAGAAGTGAGGATGCATTATGCTACAATGAAAGGTGAGCAACCATGATGTTGATTTAATACTAGTTATTTATACCAAGATATAAGAACCAAAGATGGCGATGTGTTTACATTTGACATAATACAACCTTATCTGAACATGAGGAAATAAACTTGACATTAAAGTCTAATGCAAAAAGGTATGGTGAGCCTTAGATGAGATAGTGAAAAAGCTACTCAACTTTTGGTATGAATATTAGCTAGAATGATATGGATTTGATACAAATGCAAGATAAAATGATAACACACACAAGCAAGCAAGCAAGCATGCACAAATGATGCAAAAACAAACAAGGAATTTCCCCTGTCAAGTTGTAAACTGTTGATTGATTGATTGATTGATGATGATGATAGTGTTGTCATTGTGGGGAGTGACATATCCCTAGAGCAACACAAGGATGATGATAATTGATTGATTGATTGGTTGATTTAGTTTACGACAAGATTAGGATCAAGACCAAAGGATGTGATTAGATAATTTGACAAGATTGATTGACTTGATTGGTATGGATTAAGGATCGACTTACATTTAGATTATTGCTTGGATTGATTTGATTGATTTGATTGGATGAAATGGTTTTGATGATTGGATGATAGGATGTGATGAATTGAATAGAAGAATTGATGTGATTGGAATGATTTAGGTTGAAGTGATTTGATTAGATGATTGATTGATTGAATTGAGGAATTGATTTGATTGGATTGATGAAGAAATGAATTGATTTGATGATAATGATTAGATTGATTAGAAGAAGTGATGTGGTTTGATTTTATTGCTTGGATTTTTGTTGGCTATTTGATTTTTTGGACTTTTGAGGATATTTTACAGTTGATTTATTTATTTATTTATTTTATTGTATTATTTGATTGTTTTTGGACATTTGAAATATTTTGGTTGTTTTAGATTTTTGAGATGTTTTGATTTTTTTGGATTTTTGAAATGTGTTGATTTTTTTTTGGACTTTTGAAATGTTTTGATTTTTTTGTTTTTGGATTTTTGAAATGTTTTGAGGTGTCAAAGGATGAAAATTTGAGTAGCCTTTGTGCTAGATACCAATGACAAGGGGAAAACCAAGTCTAGGTGCAAGGAGATAGATGGGATTGATGGATGAAATGGTGGGTGATAAGATAAGGGATAAAAGGCTCATGATATATGGATAGATGGAATGGATGAGTCAGGAAATTAGATAAGAAATGGATGTATGCATCATGGGAAAGGATAAAGTTTCCAAGACTATGTCATAGGAATCTTATACCCATTGAAAATTGCAATACTTAGGTTTTCTGGACAAATGTGTGACAATAGGATAATGATAGGCTTGTTTGGAAGGATGAGGTATATCAAAGATACCCAAAAAACATGTTTCAACATTTGCTACTATGTCTTCATCAAGATCAAAAGAGAATGGTGGATAAGTGGACTTAATATGATAGGTATGTATGATGGCTAAAGATGGTAGGTAGGATGAAAATGATAGGTTGGATAGATAATACATTGTACCCCCAAGTGTAAGTGACATAGAAGATTAACCTACACATGACACTCATTTTCCAGGTTTTCATCATGGTACTTATCCGGTGCTTATTTACCATATTTTAGTTGGATGAAGGGATTTCTCTTTTCTTTTTTTAACTTTTTTTGGATAGAAGAATATGGATGAGGAGAGACTCAAGTGTCTGGTTCCATGAAGGTGAGTAGTCCACTAGGAGGCGGATGTCATCTACTGGACCATGTCAAATGTCATTATGCTCATAGATGTTGGTAAGGGATGAGATGAAAGGGAGATGGAGTAGGTAGACGAAGGATTATGATGTGGATTGTGTAGGGAAAATGATAGGGAGTATATGAGACTTATGAAAAATATGAATGGGGAGGGTTAGCCAAAATCATGGACCATAGGAAGGTGGTGGGGGAGATATGTAGGATAATGAGTGAAGGGTGAGGGGATGGGGTATGTGGACTTGTTGTGAAATGGAAGGGAACCATTACCAATGGTTGCACACACTGTGATAAATTTTGAAGCTTTTGATGTGGATGGGGTATAGAAAGAAATGAAGATGCTTGCTTAGGAGATGGGTGATGAAGTGCTTTCGGTACCCACATAGACTTAGTATTTTTATGAATGTTATTTTTCTTGTGGGTTTTAAGTATTTGAGATTTTTGAATGGAATGTGCATTTTGGATGGGAGGGGATGGTTGGGATTTTTGTGATGTGGATGCCTTGTTTGACTTGATTTCTTTTTGCTTAGATACCCAAACCATTTTAGTTTTGGCCTTTACTTTTAGAGGTATGGGCTTATATGGCACTTTTATAGCATGACTTTACTTTTGCAATTGTATGCTAAGGAATTAGGACCATTAGAATTTTTGACTTTATGTATAGAGGCATCCAAATTTTTATTTTGCAATCCCTTGGGTTTGGTGGAATGAGTGGAAGCTTTATGTTTAGACAATGTGTGCATTGATTGGTCATGATTAAGATGTTTAGAGAATTTATGGATAAATGGATAAGAGGATTGAATGGTAGGGATATTAGGTGTTGGGAGTAATGGTGGTAAAGTGGATGGATGGATATTAGGAGTTGGAAGAATGGTGGAAAAGTTGAGTGGCGGAAGGTGTATGGTCACATCGCTTGATATTTATGTAGGATGATGGAGGAGGGAGGGATGGAAATATGTGGTTTGGGCATGTCGAGGTTCATCAACTAGAAAGAAATGGCCCATAAAGTGTGAAAATTCAGAAAATCAGAGTTAGGCAACTGGGCATAAAATTTAAATAAGTTATCTATATTATTTCAAAAAATATATAAAGAATGGAAATGCTTAGAAAATTGAATACTAGTTTCTAAACTGGTTTATTTTGTTTTTTAAATCTATTTGTGAAAATTTGAAATTTCAATGTAGTAGTACTTAAATTTCAGGGATAAAATAAGTAGATATTTGTGTGACCACCTAACCACAATAAAATGATACTATGTTTTTATAATATTTTAGATATAAGTAGAGGACTCATGTCTCGATGTGATGCATATTTTTTTGTAATATTTTTCCAAGTAAATAATTAATTATAAATTTTTATTACAACTTTTAAGTAGCAAGAAACTTGTATGTGGGCACCTTAACTTGGTCAAAAACTTATTAATTGTTTCTTTATGTTTAATCCTACTTAGTATATGAAGCATGAATATGACGCATGTTTGATTCAAAATGTGATACCCGTTTGAAAATATGATATTTTCAATCAGCCTATCAATTGGGAATTTGAAGTAAATGAGAACAGGCGAAATGGGCCAATAATTATTTATTGGATTCAAAGTAAAGAATAATTTATATTTGTGGAAAGTTGAGAATCTCCTTTCAAAACCCTTTTGGTTTTATCAATTTTGGGTAAAAAAAAAGTCACCAGCCACATACCCTACACATACCCATCATATCACCACTTTTTGACCCATCATGATCTGCACATACCCGTTTAAAGGTGTATGATGTTCATGATGGAAAGTGGACTTTAGGATGCATGGAGGAAATACCAACATCTTTAAGTTTATTGTCCTTAGGGTGTATGTCCAAGGCCAAATGAGCATGGAGGGACTTTAAAATGGATGGAATTCAAAATACCTTGTTCATGAAGGTCTAAACCTTTACCTTGGTGGTTCATGTTTTGGAGTATGCAATGGACAATGGGACTAGTTGTAGGTGGAACACTAGACACAAGTTCCTTATTTTATGGAGAAAATGAAGCAAGGGAAGATAATGGTTGTTGTTGTACTAAGGAGGAACACTCATGAATGAGGGTGGAAAGATGACTAGGATATGATGGAGGACTTTTGGTCGATAGTGGGTGATGGAGGATCATTGGGGATATTTAGTTAGCATTATGTTCACTTAGATCCACAGGTATTTGTTTGATCTTCTATCTTTGGCTTGGGAGGCATGTGTTGCATCAAGGGAAGTAGATGTTTGATGAATAAGCGGACTAGGACTAGAGTGGAGTGAATTTGGAATATCTTTCTCCTTGGATGGGTGGCAGATTAATTGCTCATGGATGAGCTCTTCCACATCATTTATGGATATCATCTTGATCATAAAGAAATGATATAGATTATGGATAGGTTGGATGAAAATGATTTGATCTTGATTAGGACTAGGGATTGATGTTTCCACATGCTTGGGAGTAGACTCTTGATATAACTCTTGGGTTTCTTGAATGGAAGTGGAAGGGGATTTCTCATGGAGAAACTTGACATGTTCTTGATGGTCAACAACATAGGAGCATGAAAGAGGGTGACTTGAATTTATGACAGGAGACTCTTGAATTGGCTCAAGGGGTTATGTATGACATGGTTGACTTGAATGACTTGGCATGATGTTTGAGGACTCTTTTGTATGTTCAAGTATATGTGTTGAGTGACATGGTGACAATTGATTCCTTGCTTGTAGCCCTTGGGTCACATCCTTTGGAGGTGTAGGGGTGGAAGGTGTTGGCTTAGGATTTTTATTTTGATTGGATGATGGTATGATATAATTAGAGAGTACATAACCTAGTTTAGTGTTCCCCTTGTGAATGGTTGCATTAAGACTTAAAGGCTCTTGATTTTGTTGCCCAGGTGGACTTAAATTCACATGTGTTTGTCGTGATGTGGTTTGATAGGTTGATGTGGCATTGACATACGAAGAAGTGGATGGATTAGATTGGTATGAGGTGGAAGGGTGATAATGAATGATAGGGGATGATGTTGTGGTTGTTGGATTTGACAAGTGGCCATGAATTGATTAGCTTGAGCTAGGAGGAGTTGGATTTGAGGTGATTTAATTTGTTGAAAATATTGGAAGAGGGTTTGAAGGCCTTGTATGGTTTGGTGGTCTAGGGGTTGGGGTGTTTGGTGAAGTGTTTGAAGGAGGTTTTGAAGTTGGGGTGCTAGGTCTTCTAATGTTGGCCTGATGTTACACATGTGTGTAAGCTCTTATATATCAATTTGTTCCTCAAATTATGCAACATAGTTCATGTCATCATTAGAGGTGGTAGGAGAATCCCCTCGAAGTATGATTTTAGGTTTTGGTTTTGTTTCTTTATTTGAACTAGAGAAAGGGACTCCTTGAATTATGATCTTGAGCTTAGGTTTTGTCTCATGATTTTTCCTAGAGGGATATCCCCCTTGGATTATGACTTTGGGCTTATGATTAGGATTGGGCTTGTTTATGATTATGACCATTTTGACAAGTGGTGACTAGGACTAGGTTGGTGATGGTGTGGAATGATAAGATTGGATGACTTGATTGATTAGGATGAAATGGATAGGATGTGGCTAAGAAGGGTGATTAGGATGAAAGTGATTGGATATGAATGTGTTAGAAGAACGTGTAGAGTGACGTGTCTTTATGTGTTTGGTGTTTAGCTTGATCTGAAAATGTTTAAATGAATGATCACACATAGACACACATAAATCAGTCACGCAAGACACATAAGCAAGTTTGAATTTTGAAATTTGAAGAATGTAATGATGATTATTAAACAAGCACACATGGAAGACACATCAACAAGCCCTATGACTAGTCAAGTTGGGTATGGACAATTAGGTCTCAAGCTAGTCTGCACAAGGTTGACTAAGGAATGATTTGAAAGAAAAATCCTACCAATAAGCTGGGAGAAAGGGGTAACCCACCCTTCACCTTCACTTCCCAAAGGTATAAAATTCTTTGGGGCTTAGCTTAGAGTGACAAGATTTGAACTTCCAAATAAGCGTGTCTTTCGATTCACACTTTGATTGAGGTCATCCCCATGGGTGATGAAATCCCCTAGCAGACCTCCTATGAAGGGTTTGACAAAAGCAAACCAAGTGAGGTGTTTGTGATCACACACACACTTGATTCACACTCACGGTTGTTAATTAACCCTTAGAAAGAAAATGTGTGGAAGAAAACAATGGAAGCACTCATTCTTTTTAGATCCCAAATCAAGATGTGATGGAAGACAATGGTCAATTTTAGCCTCAATTTTTGATATGTGATTGAAGACAAGATTCATTTTAAGAGCCCAAATCCAAATGTGTGACAAACAAGATTAAGAGGTGAAAGATTAAACGAGTGCACCCGGAAGTTTTCACTTTCCAATATGTTATATATGACTGATATTTCTGGTA
Source organism: Sequoia sempervirens (assembly GCA_007258455.2). NCBI lineage: Eukaryota > Viridiplantae > Streptophyta > Pinopsida > Cupressales > Cupressaceae > Sequoia > Sequoia sempervirens. The sequence goes on along the minus strand of VDFB02027889.1, from coordinate 10,439 downwards.
CTATAGCTCCTTATGATCACCTACAAGATCAAAAAATAATATTATAATGCAGCCAAATAAAAAAACAAGCTCATCAGAAAATTACAATTTCAGATACATGTTTTTGACATAGCTGAATTAGATTTTATTATTTGAAGATTTTATTGATCTGAAAAATAAAAACTCAAAGAAGAGATCCCTACTAATTTTCTAAGAGCTTTCCAGAAATGTAAAGAAGTAAAAAAAAATTCCTATTTTGCACCCAAAAATGCGGATTTGTGAAAACCATAGAGAAAATGAAGATTAGATATTTTTCACATTGTATTTGACCCCAAAATTAAATATATAAAAAAAATATCCTCATTAGAATTTCAAGAGATTTCCAAAAATGTAAAAATTTCTAAAAAATTCACCGAGTTGCGTCCAAAAACTCAATTTTATGAAAAAACATAAAATCACAATAACTCCTACAAATGTAATGATAGACCCTATATTTTTTTATTGTAGCCTCTCAAGATGATGCACAAGATTCTATAAAAATATTGTAGAAAAATTCACGGCTATGTAGAAGATATGAAGAAATTGGTAAAACTTTGGGTTTTGTCCAAAAACTGACAGATCTACAACAAAAGTCAATAGAAACACAAAAGCGCCATTACAGGCCTTGTGTACTACCAAGAGCCTCATGGCTAAAATGAAGATTTTGCTTGAAACCCAGATTCCGGAACCTTGAGAATCCTGCTAAAGGCACGCATGAGTAGATGTTAAAAGCTGAGACCAGGGCCTTGCAGTGGGCGCCAAATGTATTGTGGAAAAAATAATTAGGTTTAATGTTGAAAATACTAAACTAATCAAATCCTATCAAGCACCATGAAGTACAAACTAGAATGAAAATGCAAATAAACAAAAGATATGCAAACCAATTCTCAAACTAGACTCGATTGACCTCCATGGCTCTTCTCCACCTACATAAGAATGCAAGATTTTGGAGGTTGATTGTTGATGGAATGTTGGTTGCTCAATTCAATAGCATAACAACCTGATGAAAATGACAAATGAAGAATGATAGAGACAGAAGAATGATTTTGACAGCATAAGAGGATATGCAAAATTCGATACAAATAGCCTATGAAGAGTTAGATTGTAAGTTTTGAAGGAAAAAAGCCTAGTTAGCAAGATCAACGGTTGAGGCTGAGTGGTAGATGAGCAGTAGAATGGAGAAGTTGAGAAGTTGGAGAGAAAGATGGAAGCTAGAGAAAAAGAAGGAAGATGTTTCCTTCCCACAAAACCTTTCACTCAAAAATGAAGGAAACTTGCCATTTGTCAAGTTTAGTTATGAGTTGATTTTGTAGTTGAAGATAATTCATTAATTAAATAATAAAATTATTTCATTTCATGTGAAATGTGGTTTTGGGAAGTTTCTAGTAAATATTGAAAAATATTTAATTATATGGCCAGCCAAATATGGATGAAGTTTCTAATTAAATATTGAAAAATATTTAATTATGTGTGAGATGGCTTTTTAGAAGATTTTAAAGATGATTTCATGATTTTGGAAAAGAAGAATATTTAGAAGATTTAAGGATGATTTTATGATTTTGGAAAAAAGGAAGAATATTTACTTTATTTAAAATAAAGCAATGCAATTTTTTAGAAGATTTAAATATGATTTCATGATTTTTGGAAAAAGGAAGAATATTTACTTTATTAAAATAAACAATATAGCAAATTTTTAGAAGATTTAAAGATGATTTCATGATTTTGGAAAAAGGAAGAATATTTTGCTTTATTCAAAATGAAACGTGTGATAATTCATTAAATAAATTATGAACTTATTTCAATTTAATTAGGGGGAAAGAATGAAAAGTGATTAAATTAAATAAGTAATTAAACTTGTTAATTAAGATAGAAAAATTAGAAAATGAACAATATAAAAATAAATAATTAAATTTATTTTATATATGGAATAATTAAATTAATTAAATAACATGGTATTTAATTAATTACGAACAATATAATGTGACCATTTAAGAATTAGCAACCACAATAAGTGCAGGTGATATTAGGAGGAGGACCCCAAACACATCGTCGACATCTTTTCTCTTCATCTTTTACTACATGCTAAGGCAAGATTGCAGCGCAGATGTGGAAAATTTTTGGAGTGGTTGGCCAAAGCAGGAAGCAAGAGAGGGTCATGGAGGCCACCGAACCTGCAAATCACTGCTACTCCGGCCTGCAAAGGCCACCTCTGGCTGGCCCATGAGTGGGTGAGGCGGTTTGGGTGGTGTGAGGTCCACCAAGGCGGAGGCTGGGGATAGGGACACAGGCCACTCTGTGGCCCCTGGAGGGAAGGGGAGGTGGGGAGGCAGGGACCCAAACAACGATTACATGAGGAGTTACCTAGTGATCCAGGAGAACCTGAAGGTGAGCAACCTCAAGTGTAACTTTTTTAGCTTGCACCTGAACCTGTAAAATCACATTAGAGAAAATCATAGCTTTAGCATATATAGATACATGAATATCCATTTGAGTATGTGAAAAAATGCAAGCATTTCTATCTTTCCAAATATTGAAGAGAATTTCCACCCTGAAAGTGTGCCAAAGCTAGGTGAATTTTGTAGGAAATCTGGGAGAATCTCCTAGCAACACCATATGCTAGGAGAAAGGTTTTGGCCTAAAGGGCCAAAAAAATTCATGAATCCAAGTCCAAAGTTGTTGGGCTCTGGGACAAAACCAGAAAAGATGCTTGAAACTCTCAGCTTGCCCACAAAAAGGGCAATGAGGGTCCCAAACCCCCAGGTGAACAAGTTGAGAACCCACAGGAAAGCCTTGGAAAAGAATACACTAGGAAAAGTGGGCAAGTTTCAGCTCAACACTTGCAGGCCAAGTGGCAGCAAATATTTTATGCCAGACATGAGCGAGAGATTGAAGAAGCCACCTCTAGTTCAAACTCTAAATCATAGGAAAATGTGGTGAGAGCCACCTGTAACCGACCCGAGGCTTGTAATTTCTGAAAGGGGTGTCTGGATACCACTTCAAGTCTTTCCACCAAGGTTTGGTCCCATGAATTCCAACTTTATGAAGCATCTTAACAGGAATAGCATTCACCAGACCCTCATAAGTAGCATGATCTTGGGTATGAAGCCTGAACTAGGCATGAAAACATTCCCATGCCATAATACACATGGGGGGTCTATGAAAAATCTATTGGAGGGTCTGGATACCCTTCTTGTGAAACCTGAGCACCTAAAGCCAAGGTGACTTAGCCAATGGCTGACCATTACAAGAAAAAAGAGGCGACCACCAAATATTGTGTTGGTTGAGAGAAAGCCCATCTCAAAAACCAGAGCCAACCTAATAGAGCTAGGGTTTGACAACCTCCCAGGCTCGCTAGATACTTTTGGCCACAAATGTCCCCACAATCTGGGCTGGTTATTCCATGACCAGAAGAGTTTAAAATTGAATCCCCTTCCAGGAAAGTCTATGGACAAGGAAGCCAGATTGAATACTATGCCTGAGAAGGATTTTCCAAGCCTCGTCCCTAGTAAGGGAATGAATAATCCATTTAACACATAGAGAAGTCCCTTTCCATTAAGTAGACAACAACCCGAGACCTCCCGAGTCTCTGGGAAGGCAGCAGAGTTCCCAAGCTACATGGTGAAACCATCTGTGAGACTAAGAGGAGGCCAAAAGAAATTTTGTAAGCAATTTCTCAAGCTTACCATAGGCAACTTTGGAAGGGGCCCATCAAGAAGAATAATAAACATGGGTTGCTGCCAAAACTTTGGAACACACCTAAAATTTCCCTTCCAAAAAGAGGGGCTTAGTAATCCAATAAGTAAGCTTTTTCTCAACCCTAGAGAGCACGTCTTTCTAAAGCTCAGTCGGGGATGCCTAAAAGGCAAAGGGAATGCCCAAAAACTAAAAAATTTCTCCTGGTCCAATTCATTTCCATCCATACTGTTGCAACCAAGGTGGAGAAGGAAAGATAGACTATGGGTAACAAAAAATTTTATGCCACTGGATGGCAAAACCGGAAGCAAGACATAAGGTATTAAGACACTCAAGAGCCATCGCAATGGAATCTTCTTCCTCCAGAAGGTTAAGGAATGATTCATCAACAAAATGGCCATTAACAAGCTAAGCTTGAGAGTTGGGAAGAGAAATGCATTGATAATATTTAATAATTTGGGTCGACAGTTTATATTCATTTCATTATTTCTTTGTGGCCAACTTGTAGCAATGAAATTTCATGTTGCAGATATATAAGAGTGATTGTTTATTCGAATTGAAGTGTGTAAATGTATACCAATGAATGCTAGGTAATAATTTGAATAAATGTTCAAATAAATATTATGCTTTACTAACCAATTTGAAACTCTTAAACCTATGAATGCTAAAGAATTATCAAAAATTATTGAATCTCGTGTACCAAACCTAGAAACCAAGTCTTGATAAAAATTCAAGACAGGTGTTTCATTTGCATCTTTTAGTGCAACTGCTTCAGTCCACTTTGTGAAGTAGTTTGTTGTTTTTAATATCCATTTATCCCCAGCACTTGAAGGTGGATTTATGGGACCAATGAAGTCAAATCCCCACTTTTCGAAGGGTTGTTCCACTTGAATTGGATGTAAAGGTAAAGCTACAAGCTTCTATTTTCCTACAAACACTGCACAATTGTTACATTTTCTGACCCAAGCATGGGAATCTTTAAATAATTTAGGCCAATAATACCCAACTCTCATTATCTTCAAAGTTGTTCTTATTGTAAAGTGGCCTCTAGAGGGCTCGTCATGAAATTCTTTTAGAACTTTTTCAATCTGTTTTGGTTCAACACATCTAAGCAAAATATTATGAAAATTTGTTTTATACAAAATCCCATCTATTACAGCAAAAGGAATGGCTTGAAGCCTGCAATACCTTCTTTTAGACCTATCAAAACCTTCAAGACAATCACCTATATACATATAATGTACCATCCAGTTAAATCCAATTTGTTGTTGTAACTAGAACAACAATATGTTCCTCATTATTAAGCATTTTTTCAACTTGTTGATCAGTTTTTTGGTTGTTTTCTTCATTAACAACAAGTTGTTCACATAGGCCTTTTCCTTTAACTAGCTTTGTGACTTTAATTTCAATGTCGTACTCCATCACTTTTGTGATCTAGCCTGCTCTCTTATAATTAATGTCTTTGTTGAGTAGAAAATCTTTGATTGTTGGATGAGCAAACAACAGCTGTATTTTATTATTTGATAGCATATGTCTAAATTTTTTAAGGCTTCTTACTACAGTTAAAACATGCTTTTCTACAAATGAATATCTAGCTTCATAATCATGCAGAACTTGACTAAAGAAAGCAATAGGTTACTCTAATCCTTCTTCATTTTTCTAACAAAGCATGGATGAAATTGTATCAACACTTCCAAATGCATATAATATGAAATTTTTATCAAAATTTGGATTTATAAGTGTTGGGGTTGCTGCAAGTGCCTCTTTAATTTGTTTAAAACTCTCTTATCTTCTTTTATCTAGCTGAACTAAATATTATTTTTCATCATGGTTGTTAGTAGCTGCAATAAGGTTGCAATGTTAGGAATGAATCTCCTAATGAAGTTACTCCTTCCTAGAAAAATCTACAAATATTTCTTATGTACAGGTAGGGGTAAAGCTAAAATTGTGATTCTTTCTGGGTTAATGGTGATACCGTGCTTTGAAAAAATATGACCTAGAAGCTTCCCTTCATGAACTACAAAAATGCTCTTTTTGGGGTTTAGTGACACTTCATACTCTCTGCATCTTTCAAAGAGCTACCTTAAATGCATAAAGTGTTTATCAGTTTTCTCTGAAAATACAATAATATCATCTAAGTACACAAGAACAAACCTGCTAATAAGGCCTTGAAAGGCCATATCCATTGCCCTTTGAAACGTTTCCCCTGCATTAGACAATCTAAAGGGCATATTTATGTAAGCCATAGTACCCTAGTTGGTGGTAAAGGTTGCTTTGTATTGATCTTCCCTTTAACCAAAATCTAGTTATACCCTAAATAACCATCCAGCAATGAGAACCTTTCTGAACCTAAAACAACTTGCAATATCTACTCCGTTGAAGGTAGTGGATAGTGATCTTTGAGTGAAGCTCTGTTTAGATCATAGAAATCCACACACACCCTTATCTATGCATTCTTCTTCTTGACAAGAACCAAGATGGAAACCTGAGGTATGCTTTATCATAAAGATAATACTACCTTCAATCAGCTTGTTCAATTATGTTTTTATAAGGTGTTCCAACTTGGGATTCAGTGGCCTTTACTTATGTCTCACTAGTTTCACGTGGGGTTCTAACTCAATTGTGTGTTGAGCCAACTCAGGGTTAAGACCCTTTAGATCTCCATACTTCTAGGAAAATATGTCACTGAATTCTTGGAAAAGCAAGAAAATGGTTTGTTGTTCTACTTTAGTACAAACTTTTCCAAGCTTAAGAAGCTTATCTTTGAATAATATTTCAATTGGTTCATAATGTTCCTCTTTCACTGTGATGTTGGATTTATCTTTTCTAACCTGATCATCAATGTTGAAAATTGATTCAAGGGTCACCAATCCCTTAGGCAGCTTATTAGAATTTAGCTGCAAGATTTTATTCTTGTATTGTTGCTCAAGCTTTTGTTGGTTTCTAGCACAAAACTCTGCTTCTTCTATCATAAAACTGATTATTTTCTCATCACTATCAAAAACCTGCATACTAATGTTATTATTAGGTACGGATGGTCTTACTACCACCTTTACATATTGGTGTACCTCAACATTGTGTCTATCAGTTGGTATGTCATATTGTGATCCTACGGTAGCAAGCCTATCTGTCTCTTTATTCAGATTTCTAGGAATAGACAGTAGGTTAAAAGCATCAAATTCTTCTATTAAATCCCAAGTTATGTGCTTGTATAGTTTCAACAAATCATTTTTAGTCATGTTTAGGTTTCCTACCTAATTTGTTATTAGCTCTAAATCACCAAATACTTGGAGACATTTGATACCTTTCTTTCTGGCCCATTCTAGGCCATGAATTAATGCCTCATGCTCAACTGTATTGTTAGAATAACTGAAAGAAAAGTGAAGTGTTGAAAAATGCCTCTCCATCAGGTGAAATAAGCATGGCTCCTCCACCAGCACCTACTTTACTCCTTGAACCATCATAATATAGCTCCCAAAGCTGCTCAATTTATTGTTATGGTTGTATTTCCTCTTTGACCAGATTTGGAATAATCACATCAGGCTCCCGAATCATGTAAATTCCCAAACCTACCTCATCCATGTGATTGAATTGCTCAACCTCATCATTCTCGATTCCCTACTTGTCTAAATTTATGTCAAGTATGCCTTCAATGGGTACACTGGGGTCAAGGGTCATGGATTGATCCTCATACTCATGGATGGCTAGGTTTGCATTAATAGGATTTGCAACATAAGGCTCAATATGGTCTTTAGTTAGTGGTTTTGATTTGATAGTCACTCTAGTACCATATCTGGTCTTGAAATACATATACATGACCAATTTGATGACAAATATCCACCTTACCTTGTTGTAAAATTTCTAGAAAGGAAAATGGAAAAGAATGGTGGGAGATCAATGATGTATATATCTTGTGGAATTGAAAAGTTGGGACAAGCAAGCAATGTAAGAGGAAAACTTTTGATAACTCCAATAGACTTACTGGCTATACCATCTAATTGAACTACTATTGACAATGGCTCATTTTCTAGTCCTAACTTATCTACTAGTTTTTTTGGCATAACTGAGCTGCTTGCTCTTGAATTTATCACACAATTATACACTATGTTATTACCAGTAATCAAACTAACATAAAATGGTGGTGGTTTTTCCTCTTGTATTGGTTGTTATTTCTTTCTTTCAGAACTATTTGTAAGGACACAAGGTTGCTCCTTAGCATGTTCATCAAAAATTGAAATCTTAGCCAATGCTTCCTGTTGTATGTCCTTTTGTCTAGGTATGTGCAATGCATCAAGCATGGACAAGCTGACCGTTGCTTTCTTCATATTATCAACTATATTAAATGCTGGAAGAGTCACCTTTTGCTGCAATTTTGAAACAACAACCTCTGTTTGCACTCGTAAAGGCTAATTTTGAACTCTTAGCTATTCCTTTGCTAGCATAGCTTGTTGTCTTGATAAAATTTGAACATTTTGGGCTATAGAAGGTTGAACTTTCCCCTATTGGGTTGTAGACCCTTTATTTTTCTTGTGAACAACATGTTTATCTTTTTTTCTTGTTGTTCGCTAGAAACAACTTGTTGTCTCAGGTCAAAAACTCTCTTTTTTGACCTCATATTGGCTACAATGGAGATAGATGATTGATTCTTCCCTTGTGCATGATTAACTCCAAAAAATTCACTACCTTGTTAGTTCATCATGGCAACATCAAGATCATTCAGTTGTATTTGATCGTCCTATTGATCATTGTTCTCCTTTGGTGTTTTCTTAGAAGCGGAAAGACTGCACTGCACCATAAGATTCTAATTAATGACCTCATTCATACAAGTAGCCTGATTATGAGGCTGATTACAGGGATAGCACCACACATAACTCTGTGCATAGTTATTCTACATAGGTACAAGCTCTTTAGAAGAGCTGGCAACATTTTGATTATATGGTTGATTAGGCCTCGTATTGAAATTTATTTTCTGTCCTTCGTAGTCAACCTAATAAGGCGGTCTATTTTCCTGATAGGGTGCTTTATAAGATCTATAATTCTGGTTTTGCTAATTTTTGAGGTTCACTAATTCATTACTTGTTGTTTGTAGCAATTTAACCATCTATTGTTGGGTACCCCTAAGCTCTTGCAAGTTTGAATTTGCTAGAACAACACTATTTTGAATAGTAGTTTGAAATCCTAAGGCTGGAACAGCAGGTAACAAGGCTATAGGTGGTACTTGAATGAGTATTAATGGTTGAATATCTAGGAAAACAGGCATAGGAGGCCTGGGTGCAATCTTACCAGCCTATATTAAGTTATTCTCATCTCTAATAGCTATCGCATAGGCTACTAGTAGAGTTACTCCTCCCATAGACTAGAACAAAAGTGTAATATCACTGTTAATTTCTCTAAGATAATACAAGAAAGCATGTTCTGGTGTAGGCCTTACTGTGGTTGGGATTTTCTTCCAAGTTCTTTGGAATTGGAAGTTGAAATCTGTCATTTGTTCTTGTGGGGCTCTCTTAATAGTCATCATTTGCTCAACTAGAGATAGATGATCAAATTTGTTAGAAAATTGTTTACTCAACTTATCTCCCAAGTCATCCCATGATGCAACATAATTCACTGGTAAGCCTCTAAACCACTGGATTTCCTTGCCTTTAAATGAAGTTTCTAAAATCATCAATGCCACATTCTCTTTTGTGACATTATGGACTTCACAAAGTGAAGCCACACCCCTTATGTTTTCAATTGTTGTAGTTTGATCCTCACCAATGAAACTAGGAAAAAATTTAAGCACAACTATTGATATTTCATTATTTTGAGCCAAATCCAATGGGTTTCCCCCATTAAATGGTACAAACACATGTGCTTTGGCCATCCGAGCTACTTGAACTCTTAGATTTGGCACTTGTAGTACAAGATGTACTACTAGAAAAAATGGGACAAAACTTGTGAATCTAAGACTAGGAGGTGTAGAGTGGGATCTCAGTGTTGAATTTGATCTTGATCTCCTTAATCTTCTTCTTGTTGTTCTGCATTTCCTCTTTGGTGATGATAGTTGCAATTATTCAAACAGATCAACACTTCCTCTTGTTCTAACTAAGCTCATGTGCTATTGAATCTACAATTAAAACCAAGTAAAACAAAGTCACCAAATAAAATATGATAACCTTTGATAGGTAAAAAGTTGTAATTTTGAAAACAGTAACTTGAAAGTTTTGAATTATTTCTCTGACGTGGTCTTCAAAGTCCCACCAGGCATGCCAAAAACTGTTATCAATAGGAGTGCACCCATGTATGAAGACCAAGATTCTTTGCAATCCTATGTAACACGGGGAAACTTTTAGGTTGTGGGTACCCTATGTTGAAAGTTAACCTTTGGATTATAGGCCAGCTTCCTATATAATTTTCTAATGATGGACTATAACTTTGATGGAAAAGTGAAGAAAGGATTGAATTAAATGCATAAACTGAACTTTAAAATTCAAGGTGATAAACCTAAATGATAACTACTTTCCAAGTTTTTTAACAACTAATACTCTTAGAAATCTATTAAAACAATTCAATTTGAGAACCTTAAGCACATAAATATTTCACAAAAAGGTTTGTTTAATCTTTCTTTATGAAGGGAAACTAAGTTTCACAACTTAAGAGAGGAGATAAACTTAACACAATCTATGACCTATGAAGAAACTACTTTTATGTACATGCATCCAAGAAATGAGACAAAAATTTAAAGGTTT
>VDFB02027887.1:0-24786 GCA_007258455.2 Sequoia sempervirens | reverse complement strand
TATACATCTCAACAACTTCAGCACTAGGGGCATTACTAGCACAGAATGACCACGAGGAAAAAGAAAGGGCCATCTATTATATCAGTCAGACACTAGTTGGGTATGAACTGAATTACACTTCAATTGAGCGTGCTTGTCTAGCAGTGATCTTTGTAGCTGAGAAGCTAAGACATTATATGTTGAACCATTAGACACAGTCGGTAGTAAAGATTGACCCCCTCAAATATCTATTAAGTCGGGCAGCATTAACAGGACGTCTGGAAAAATGGGTAATGATCTTGAGCGAATATGATATTCAATATGTAGAAAGAAAGGCAATAAAGGGACAAGTCATAGTAGACCAACTGGCAGACGCACCTATACAAAGTGATCACCCTTTAGTGGTTGATTTCCTAGATGAGTCAATATTCCATACGGAACCTAAGTCACCTTGGAGACTCTACTTTGATGGATCACATACTAATCATGGATCGGGGGAAAGAATCCTATTTATCACCCCTCAAGGAGATTTCATTCCTAAATCCTTCTGCATGTCTTTCCCATGTACCAATAATGTGGCAGAATATGAGGCACTGGTCACAGGACTTAGAATGGCAATAAAATGGAAAATCAGAGCACTACATGTCTATGGGGATTCTCAGTTAGTCATCAACCAAGTTAATGATGACTATGACACCAAGGATGAGAAACTAATGCCCTACAAACAAATGGTTGATAGCTTTCAGACATATTTTCACATAGTGACTTTTGAGCAAGTTCCGAGAGCGCAAAACAAGGTGCCAGATGCCATGGCTACAATAGGTTCTCTCCTTGACATTCCAAGCAATATGCCTCAGCTGGAATTCCTAATAGAAAAATTGTCGGTCCCTGCCTATGAAATTCTAGAATCAGAAATGGTCTGGGAGCTTGTTGGTCCCGATTCTCCCAGGTACCAAGACATTCATGACTACCTTAAGTCTCGAACCATCTCCCCTAGTCTTTCCAATAACTAGAGGAAGTCGTTTATCTAAAAAGCTGCAAGACATCGTTAGTGACACCCTTTACCTCCGTAGCTTTGACGACACCCTCCTTAGATGTCTTGACACCAACAAAGCATGCACAACCTTATGCGAAGTACATGAGGGTATATGTGAGTCTCATTCGAGTGGTCTTAATCAGGCCAAGAAGATAACGAGACTTGGGTACTATTGGCCGACCATTCAGAAAGATGCACTAGAATATGTCAGGACTTGTCACCAATGTTAGATTCACAATGATTTGATTCACACTCCAGCGTAGGAACTTCGACCAATTACTTCCCCTTGGCCCTTCGCATAATGGGGACTCGACCTCGTGGGTAAGATCCATCCTACCTCATCAAATGGCCACAAATTCATCAACCGCCATTGAGTATTTTATGAAGTGGATCGAAGCCATCCCCCTAACATACATAACCGACAAACAAATCTCCAAATCCATTCTTAACTACATCATTTTTTGGTATTGTCTTTTGCAATCCATCATCACTGACAATGGATGTCTATTTAAGAACCAAGATGTTCGTGAGTTATGTGAGTGATTTCATATCCAACATCATTTTTCCTCTCTATATTACCCGCAGGGAAATGGTCAAGCCGATGCGTCAAATAAAACCATTGGTAAAATTCTGAAAAATACTGTCAATGATGTTGGCCGTGACTGGCATATTCAACTCAACCTTGCTCTGTGGGCTTACCACACCAGCATTCGTACACCCATAGGAGCCACTCCATTCGCCCTGGTCTTTGGAGTTGAGGCATCTTGCCCATTGAGGTTGAAATTCCTTCTTTACGAGTCTCCCTGAAAGGTCTAACTGATGACGAGGAGTACAGACAGTCGCGCCTACACGAGCTGGAGATGCTAGAGGAAAGAAGGCATAATTCCCTGAACCATCTAAAGGAATATCAAAATCATCTCTATCACAGCTACAACAAGAGAGTCATGGTCAGGAAGTTTAACATTGGTGACTTAGTCCTCATGCAAAATCCTAAGAATCAGACAGACAGAAAAATTGGGCATAGTCGAACCAAACTGGCTAGGTCCCTACACCATCATATCCTCCTTTGGTTCTGGAGCTTATCAATTGGTGACTCTAGATGGATAAAAATTGATAGAACCTATCAGTAGCCTACATCTCCACAAGTTCTATGCATAGCATCTGAAAGTCGAGCCAAAAACCTTAAAATACGAAAAAAATTGAAAAAAAAAAATTGTTGCCTTGATGAAAACCTAGCAAACAGGCGTCTCAGCGGCACCAAAAAAAAAAATATAACAAAAATAGTAAAGAGAAATAATTCGTCCAACAGTGAAAACCTGGCAAACAAGCACTTTGGATAAGTACCATGGTGAAAACCTGGCAAACAGGCGCCATGCGTAGTCAATCATTGCTCTGCCATCTACTATCACTTTATTTGTCTTTGTGAATGATGAGGTACATTTTCCGTCACCACCATGACACTTGACATGACATCATACCTTGCCTCTCATGGTTGACAAACGATTGACATCAAGTCCTGCATACCGTCCATCCGGCATTGCGTGCATATCCCTTTCATGTCCTTTAAAATTGGCTAAGTCTTGGACTTGACTAGGGGAAAAAAATTTATCATGTGACTGTAGTGGGTATCACGCATGGTTTGGGAAATCATTAAAGTCCTAAAACAAGACAAAAATATTGCAAAAATTCCTGAAAAAAGACAAAAACATTGCAAAAAGTCCTGAAAAAAGACAAAAACATTGCAAAAAGTCCTGAAAAAAACAAAAACATCGCAAAAAAGTCCTGAGAAAAGATAAAAACATTACAAAACGTCCTAAAAAATACAAACATCATAAAATGTCCTTAAAAAAAGACTTAAAAAATCAAAAAACATCCTGAAGAAAGACCTAAAAATTGAAAAGCGTCCTGAAGAAACCCCAACAAACGTCAAATTATCTCAAGAACGCTAAACGAAGTCATTTTTCATTGAAGGTCTGTCGTGTCAATCAATTAGTCTTTGTCATTTGTCTGAACTACGTTGTCTCTGTGCATTTGCTACGTAGTCAAGACTCAGTTTTCAGTCCCCAAGACATTAGGTCAGTCCTTTTAGGTTTGTCAAAATAAAATCATGATTCAATCTTTGGTCATCAAGACAAAGTCATTGGTCGTGTTGAACTACGAGGTCTCTAAGTGTATGACGTAGGCAAGGCCATCTATCAATGAGCCCCCAAGGCCACACTAGGTCAGTTCATTAGGGTTCATGACATTACACTGGCACACACGTCAAAAAGTCTTCAATTCAAACAAGTCATCTCAAAATAAGCAAATTACTACAAACAAATTATGGCGACCATTTATTCAACGTGACCATTACACCAGCATGACAATATCGACATATGGTCGACACAAGTCAATTCAATCAACTTCAATCAAATCTGATCAAAACAAGTTACATTATCATAACCAGTCAAACTGTCAACTCTTGGTTATCTTTCAGATGTGTCCTTCTGAAGAATAGCCTTTGTCATTCATGCCTTAGGATGTGTCCTTCCTAGGCATCATCACTGTCATCTGACATTTTAGAGGGATCCTCTTGACATTTAAGAATCACTCCTCTCGACATCAGTATTCTTCAGATGTGTCCTTCTGAAGAACAATCTCTCTCATTTATGCCTTAGGATGTGTCCTTCCTAGGCATCGTCACTATCATCCGACATTTTAGAGGGATCCTATTGACATCTAAGGATCACTCCTCTTGACATCAATGTTCTTCAGATGTGTTCTTCTAAAGAATAATCTCTCATTCATGCCTTAGGATGTGTCCTTCCTAGGCATCGTCATTGTCATTCGACATTTTTGAGGGATCCTATTGACATTTAAGGATCACTCCTCTCGACATTAGTATTCTTCATATGTGTCATTTTGAAGAACAATCTCTCTCATTCATGCCTTAGGATGTGTCCTTCCTAGGCATCGTCATTGCCATCCGAAATTTTTGAGGGATCCTCTTGACATTTAAGGATCACTCCTCTCGACATCAGTATTCTTCAAATGTGTCCTTCTGAAGAACAATCTTCATCATTTATGCCTTAGGATGTGTCCTTCCTAGCTGGAATCGTCATTGTCATCTGACATTTTTGAAGGATCCTCTTGACATTTAAGGATCACTCCTCTCGACATTGGTATCTTTCAGATGTGTCCTTCTGAAGAACAAACTTTGTCATTTATTCCTTAGGATGTGTCCTTCCTAGGCATCGTCACTATCATTTTCATTGGAATTTTGAGGGATCCCTTTTGACATTTAGGGATCAATCCTCTCGGCATCAACATTACTCAGGATGTGTCCTTCCTGAATTTGGAAATCTTCGGAATTCGTCATCTTGGCATCATCAAAACCTTAACACCCTGGCATCTCGATGTCATCAAACCTGACATCTTAACATTAAGACACTTGGCATCCAAACACACTTGGCACTTGTTTGTTGATTTTTCATCATGTTACTATTTTTTCAACAAGATCCTGACAATAGGATTTAGAGAGGCAGCGACGTATCATGAGGTTTTTCTTGTCTTTTGACACTCATGTTACTAGTTTCTCAACGAGGTCCTCACTACGGGATTTAGAAAAACAACGACGTATCATGGTCATGGTTTTATTTTGTCCTTTTGGAAAGCACGTTGCTAGTTTCTCAAGGATGTCCTGGAAACATGATTTAGAGAAGCAATGATGTTTCATGACTTGTCTTTCTTGTCTTTTTCTACTTGTGGTTGATTATGACAAAAAGACTGGGGCAATTGCACTCTTAGTATTAGTAATGATCATCCTTGTCTGTGACTTCTTGTATTATGTTATGGTATGACCTTACACACCTTGATTTATGTCATATCATGGTGTTTGTTGGCCATCACAACAATATTCCCAATGATGATTAAGAGAAATAAATATAAAAGTCCTATGGTAAAGTTTTGAAGGATTTGGTCTAGGAATTAACATGCATCTCCTTTTGTCTTGTCATCTTCTCTCATCCATCTCTCGATGATATCCTATGACATACAAAAACATAAGTGCATACATAATCATATAGACATTGCATTAGGTCCATATATGCATCATCCATAGCATTAAATCATATACATTTCATTACATATTACATTATACATAGTCATGCATTAACATAATCATAAACATGGCATCCATTCAAATAAATACATTATATCATCATCATCCATGGCATAACGTTAGCACAACATACAACTAAGCATTGCATTATCATGGCATCACTTCATAAGTAACCATCATAGGACATACATGGAAGGACATATAAATAAATACCATCATCCATCATACATCATAGTGCATAAATCAAATAACATCACATAACACACATGTAGGACACATCAAAACTGCATCATATATATAGCATCATCTAAAAAAAATATATAATATCACAGGATAAAGTCAAGAGATATCCCAAAAATAGAGCTCGCAGGCTCAATGGTCAATACATAATGTGTCATAACATGAAGTTTGAAACATGAAACCAAATGTAGTAAGCATGTCCCTAAGAAATTCTCTCCTCATCCCCTCGTGGCGAAGAGTGTGGTGACTGAGGACCTGTGCCTGGCACTGAGGTAACAGGTGGAACTGTAGCGGCCTTTGTCTATGAACCCAATGGAACTGACATTGATGGCATCATCTCCATGGTAACATGAATCTGTGATGACACTGTGGCCTGAATCTGTGAAGCCAAAGGATCTGTCACTGGAGGTGGACCAGGTACTAATCTATGGCCTAAACCCTATGATCCATGTGAGTTCCCTGACCTATGACTGGAGGAATGCTTGTGATGGGACCTGTGACTCAAGGTATGCCCTAAAGATTTCAAGCCCCTTGCACTACTCCGACTACCACTACCACTACTAGACCTGCTTCCACTACTTGTCTGAGTTCTGGTTAGAGTGGGATCTCTTATCTCAGTTGGCATGGCCTACTCATATAACTTCCTGTATCGCCCGAGTCGTACGCTAATCCTGCCAAACTCCCGATCTAGATTTGAAGATGGTCCTATACATAGTCATGCAAACTCTGTACACCACTGCGCTACCTCCTATTGGCGGATCACTGTCTGATCCCGCTCTACCCGAGTCACCTCTAGCTCTGACTACAGTGCTCTAACCTATGCGGCACTCTCATCCAGTCTCCTCTATAATTCTGCCACCATCTGGACTGTCGTGGCGTCATGGGGCAATGTTGAGTTGGAGGGTACCTTCTCCTCTCCCTCTACCATGCTCTGTCTCAGTAGCCTCTCAGCCTCACCAATGGCCTCATCCTCATCATCCTCCTTTGAATCATCCTCTCCTCTTAATCCCTCCTCTTGTGGCAAATCAACATCCATCTTGGCCTCTAGTCGAACCTCCTCCTCCCCGACCTCTTGATCCTTCCTAGCCTCCTCCTCGGCCACATGCTTGTGACCTACATCCTCCTGCTCCTATCTAGGTCCCTCTTCCTCTCTCTCCTCCTCCTCACCTACCTCTGGGATGGCATCCAATGCCCCTCTTGTTGCACACTGTCTCACCCTCCTACCCTGCCTCCTGCCATCTCTTCTCCATCTTCGGCCATCACCTCCATCATCCCCATCACCTCCATCATCTTCGTCTCCCCCTCCACCCCTACCTCCATCCCTACCTCCATCTCTCCCTCTGCCTCTGCCTCTGTTTCCATCTCTTCCCCCTCATCTGGCTCGTGGAACACAGGGTATCACTGCTCTCCTATCAATCGATGTTGGCCCATCTGGATCTGTCAGTGGCACTGGTCAATGTGCCTACCACAAGAAGTCATTGTCAGTGGTCATCCCTAGATTTGCAATCCTACCCCTCCATCCCCACTGCTATGCCACTAGCCCATCAATTTGTTGCACAAAAAATGGCACAGGAATAGGTGGACCCTAGGCTCCCTCCCTCAAAGATCTAGCATAATCGGTTGTGCCTACCGGTACACCCTGTTGCTCTCCAAACTGTCTCAGTACATGTTGTGGCAAATACATCTCTATCATGAGCTAACTCTGCACTGTCCTCCCAATCAAATAATGGTATTGTCTGCAGAAACTAAGGTGGTCATCCTCGTCGGCCCACTGCTCACAGTCTTTGTAGGGCCTCCAAATGAATGAAACCATGGTGTCAATCTGATGGTGCCACCAACCTGTCTCTTTGACCCTCGTCTGTTGTAGAGAATTGGCATAGTAATACACATATGGCATACCCTCAACTAGCTGTGATCTCTGGATAGGAGGTCAAAATATCACCACATGCTCCCAAGCCCATATCATCAAAAGTGTTGTGCCACACCCAATGCTCTATGCCCTTCTATAGGCCACCTCGTAAAGCTGATGGTAAAGCATGCCTAACAAATAGGGGCCCTAGGCATAAACTATCATGTCTCGCCTCATGCCCACTAGAACATCACCCCAACCAATGGGAAACCCATGTCCACAGCGGTTAGGAATCAGGACTCCACCGATCAATGTCGCTATCAGTGCATCAAATCGACCATAGTGCTCCGACGTAAACTCTCAGCGGATCTCGTATCCCTCGATGTCGAGTCCTACACCCTAATCATGGTAGTAGGTCGTAAAGTTCCGATAGCCATGCTGAGGATCATAGACGATCCCCTCTCCTCGAATCAGCAAACGTAAAATACAGTAGACATCCTCTAGAGTCACGGTAGCCTCTCCTGTCAAAAAATGGAAAGAGCATGTCTCAGAGTGCCATCTCTCACACAATGCAGTTAACAGACCCCTATTTTCCTGAATAATAGGAATATAGGCAACATAATACAAGTCCAGCTGCATCAACCTCGGTCGCTCTTGCGGACTCAGCTGATCTCAGAAACAAAAGGTCGATGGTCTGCTCTCACACGCATAGATGGGCACTAGTTGTCTCTGCACATAATCAAACAATGCATTAGTACCTTATAGACAATCATCATTTGTGTCATTCAAAAGCAAGTAAAATTTGAAACCCATCAAAATCAGCCCTGGTCAAAGTTAAAGTCAAATGCATCGCGTTGATTTCAAATGCGTCACAAGAAGGCAATTGCATTGTTTTGTACTTCAATTGTGTTGTGATATGTCAAATGCATCATTCTGGCTGTCATTTGTGTCGCGACTTTTGACATATGCATCATTTTTTACCTCAAATGTGTCGCACTATTGCGAATGCGTCATTTTGCCTATCAATTGAAGCTTGTTTTGGCGAATGCATCGCGATTTCTTGCGAATGCGACACAATCCATGACTCTATCCTATAAATCTTGGGCACTTGCATCGTGACGCATCAAATATGTCGAACGCGAAGGAAAATGCGGCTTATGCGCATGCATATGCGACACAACGCAATTGTTATTGACTCTAAAACCCTAAATTTTGCACGCAAAATGATAAAATGACAAAGTGGGTCAGGGGTACATACCGCTGGCTCTAAGCCCTCGGGTCGCCTATAGGTTTGCACGATCTCTCCGTGGTGCTCGGTCATTGGAATCACCATGTCTACTATAGTCCTCTTCATTCAGCACTCTCAAATTTGCTAAGGTAAATAGTGAAAATTAATTGACTTTTATCCCTTTGTCAACCTATTTATAAAGTCAAAATGACATTTTTCAACTCTTTTATTACTAAAGGCCCTTTTGACCAACTTTTACCATCCTTTTGGCTGCTCTAAACATGCTAGAATTCAAAACCGGTTGCACCATTGTCTTTCTGATCATTAAAATTGACTTATCGGGACACTTTCCAAGTTTTACTGTCACCTGGCCAAAATTCAAAAAAAAATCTAAGGGGGCATCGATACTTTGTACCTTCACTGGGGCATGACTTTAACTTGTTTTCTTTGTCACAATGCACATGCTACATTATGACAAAGAGGGGCAAAATGTAGACACTTAAAAATGACCTAGGCCTGCAAGCTCTATTTTACCACTTTCGTCCTAGCATAATTATGTCGTTGGTCCATTATTCGACTATTAATGAAATAATTCATAATTATTTAATTAATTCATGTCTGTTTATTCTTCATGATTATTAAATAAATAAATTTCATTTATTTATTCGATATGTCACTAATGGTCTATTATCTTTTTACAATTAAATAAATTTCTTAATTTATTAAATTTATTTAATTCCTTATGTCTTCCTGATTATTAAATAAATGAATTTTATTTATTTATTTAATATGTCACTAATTCTCATAATTAAATAGATTTATTAATTTATTTAATTATTGGTCACAATATCTAAATTAAATAATTATCTTTAATTATTTAATTGCCTTATTTGACATTTCCCTCATTTTAAATAAATGAATTATTCAAAATGACCTCACATTTGTTAACTATCACTTCTTTTGGTAAATAATCTAAAAATCGTTTATTTACTGTCACACAAAATCCATATTTTGAATTTATTTAATTCAAAAAGATAATCTTCTTCCAAAAATCAAGTAATTGAGCAAATTCTTGATTTTCCAAATCTTCTTTTTCAGTCCAACTCTTATCTTATTGATTTTTCGAATCTTGCAAATCAAGTAGTCTTTATCTTCTTGATTTTCAAAAATCTTTATCTTTTTGACTAATTATCACATTTATTATTGATCGTCAATTTGATTTTCTCAAATGACATCTTGACCACTCATTGAATGATTTTTCCCTAACCCTGATTAGGGATTGTTGCATGAAATCTCAACCTCTGATTTTAGGCTTTCATTAGCTTTCAATCTCGTTTGTCTATCCAAATTTGTGTTTTCTATAAAATGCCAATTTTGTTCATATTTTGGGACCACTTCATTATTGCAACACGTTTATGCTTAAATTTTACTTTGCACTTAGCTTGTTTAATTAGATTTGATTACTTGTCATAGTCATTTGTCATTTGTCATAGGCATTTTTTCATTCAAATCCTTCAAAACTTGCATAGGACATAGTCATAGTCAATTGCTCACACACATACAAATCAGAGGGCAATAGTCATACGATCGCTGCGAGCTAGAAGGTGCTATGGAGATGAATCATGGAAGCTTCAAGGAATAACTGGTATAATCTTTCTTGTATTTAGCTTTCATTGTACTTCATAACTCTATGGGTTTTAATACTTATTGATCTAATCTTCTTACCTGAAAAATACCCATTGATACAGTTTTCATGCAAAGAAACCATTCCCTTCATCAACTCTAGCTTCTTCATCTCTCACCCTTGAAATCTCAAGATTGAATCCAGGCCTCTATTGTGCTACCTCGTCACAAAATTGTTGCCATAAATCTATATATACAAACTTTCTTCACAGGAAATAGATCCCAACCTTATGCAAACTTACTCTGCAGGAATAGCAATCAAGCAATGAAGCAATAGCAAAAGCATCATAGCAATCATAACATCAGCAGAATTAGAATCACGACTGCATCATAGTTTTTACTATATCTTCCATTTATCAGTTTTCATGTCAAAATAGATTACAGTAGTATCAATATCATCTAAAAATCATTATCAATCATTAGATCATTGCATTTAGCATCACTCCATTCTCTTAATTTTCATTTTAAACAGTCACACTGCTTACCAAATCTGAGAGCCTTCCGTGACTTGATAAATCTTTGGAGATAGGAAACAATGAGATGCTTTCAAGTTTTTTGTGCTTTAAATTAGTTTAATTCATGTTAAATCTTGATATAATGTTTCATTAAGAAGTGTTTTAGGTTTTTTACTTATTTACTTATTTCACACTTACAACACTTCTTAATGAATCATTATATCAAGTTTTAACATGAATTAAACTAATTTAAAGCACAAAAAATTTGAAAGCATCTCATTGTTTCCTATCTCCAAAGATTTATCAAGTCACTGAAGGCTCTTAGATTTGGTAAGCAGTGTGACTGTTTAAAATGCCAATTCAGAGAATGGAGTGATGCTAAATGCAATGATCTAATGATTGATAATGATTTCTAGATGATATTGATACTACTGTAATCTATTCTGACATGAAAATTGATAAATGGAAGCTACAATAAAAACTATGATGCAATCGTGATTCTAATTCTACTGATGCTATGATTGCTATGATGCTATTGTTATTGCTTGATTGCTATTCCTGTAGAGTAATTTTCCATAAGGTTGGGATCTATTTCATGTGAAGAAAGGTTGTATATATAGATTTACGGCAACAGTTTTGTGACGGGGCAGCACAACAGAGGCTTGAATTCAATCTTGAGATTTGAAGGGTGAGAGATGAAGAAGCTAGAGCTGATGAAGGGAATGGATTCTCCCCATGAAAACATTAGGCAAGATGATAGGAAAGATCAGAGGAAGAAGATTTGAGAGATTGATTCAAATTTGTCTCCAATTTGTCTCCATAGCTTCTCGTGAATGTCAGTTGAAATAAATTGGATTTTGGAATATCAAATTTGGTAGGCGAGTGAATAGAGGAATTTGCTTTATGTCTTTATTTAAATATTTTGGTTTATTTAAATTAGCAAAAGGGGGAATAAATAATTTAATAAAACAAACTATAGAAGTTGTTTATTAAATTAAATAGAAGGAATATGATAATTAAACAATAAAGTATAAAACTTTGTTTATTTAATTAAGATTGAAAATGATGTAATAATTAAATAACACCAACTATAGAAGTTGTATATTTAATTAAATCTGAAGAATAGAAAAAATGAACTATAAATAAATATTTCTATTTATTTAATAGTATAGGAAACTAAAGTAATTAATCAAATAAATCATATTTCATTAATTATATGCTCCAGACCATTTTTAGGTGTATAGAATAACAATTATGAGTTAGCAACCCTAAATTGTCTATTTGATAATCTGTTTTCCATGTCAAGCTCATTTTTTTGTTATTGAATTAGTTAAGTATGTTGAAGCACTTCTAGTTGCATCTCATCCAATCCAGTTACACTTCGGCAAATGAATTTTGACCCCAAATTAATTTGCGATGGAGTGCAAGGGGGGCTTATATTTGAATAGAGTTTGTTATTATTTTTGGTTGTCAAACTATTTTAAAACCACAAAAAAATGGCTTATTCTTGTATGGTTGTGAATGTGAAAGGTCAATGGACAAGGTGTGAGTGCTTGGTTTTAGCATGCAACAACTTATGCTCTAGATGAGAGTGATTGAAAAATTATGTACCTTGATTATTGTTGGATAATAAAATTACAGTGGCTGATTATTTCTTGGTGGATGTAGCCCACATTGGGTGAACCACATTAAATTTTTGTGTCATTGAGTATTTATTTTTTCTATATTTTGTAATTTGTATTATAATTGATTTTAAATATTTAATTAAGTTTCAATCTTCTTTAAAATCCTAACACAATTTTGGGAAGAGGTCTCCATGGACTTTATCATAGGGCTTCCAAGGTCTATCAATAAGTATGTCATTACGACAATAGTGAATCACCTCACTAGCACATTTTATTGCATTATCATATCCTTTTACATCAAGTACAATGGCCAAATAATTTTTGGAGAATATTCAAAAGACACATGGTATACCTAAGGTTATTATTAGTCACCATGATACTATTTTTAC
This sequence comes from Sequoia sempervirens, assembly GCA_007258455.2. NCBI lineage: Eukaryota > Viridiplantae > Streptophyta > Pinopsida > Cupressales > Cupressaceae > Sequoia > Sequoia sempervirens. Next base: position 12,203 of record VDFB02027887.1, on the reverse strand, counting down.
TAGTAAATTTTGGAAAAAATTATTCTCATGTTTAGGTACTCAATTGGCTCATAGTTCTTCATACCATCCTCAATTTGATAGGAAAACTAAGGTTGTTAATAAGTGTTTGGAAAGATATCTACATTTTTTCATTTCAAATAAAGTCTCAATGGGTAGACTAGATACTACTAGAATAATGATGGTATAACACTTCCTTTCATAGTTCATAAAAATGTCTCCATTTGTGGCACTATATGGATATCATCCTCCTTCCATCACATCATCATTGAAGGTGTCACCAAGAGTTCACATTGTGGAGGACCACATGCTTCATAAAAAAATACTTATTCAAAGAGAATTTAGCCATGACACAAAATTGAATGAAGCAATAGGTAGACCAACACTATAGTAAAAGAATTTTTTAAGTTGGGGATTGGGTTTTCTTGAGATTGTAGCCTTATAAGAAAATGTCACTAAAGCAATAGACAAAGAACAACAAGTTGTCTCCAAAATATTATGGCCCATATCAAATCATACAAAAGATAAGTAGTGTTGCCTATAATCTTGAATTTCCACCAAAAACAAAGATACATGTAGTTTTTCATGTTTCTTGTTTGAAGAAGGTAATTGGGTATAATATCCCTACTCATATAATATTACCTGAGCTCAATGAAGAAGGAAGAATCATATTGGAAGAATTATATGAAGAAGGGTGATGAATATATGAGCCATTAGCAACAAGAGGTGATGATGTAATGTGTGTTGTAGATGAAAAAGTTGTAAAATTATGAAGCATAGTGGAAATATTTATAGAAATATATTAAGTTTGATTAGAATAATGAATTGGATCTTGATCTTCCTTAATCATAAAGGAATTTCCTTCATAGAATTTTTTATGTATTGATGTAGAGTAGAGGTAACTACTCTCATCACATGAATCTAGGGTCTTCCTAGAAGGATATTATATGAAATATTCCCAAGCATGACATAGATCATGGCAAGAAAAATGATAGGTCTAAACTCAATCGAGAAAGTGATAATGCATAAGGTCTCTTGGGGGACATTATCAAAACCCCTTTATTATAAGCTTTGTAGGAGTGAGATAAGAAGTTTCAACATTAATCTTATTAAGAAATTATATTCTATAGAAATTAAGACCCAAACTATTTTCAAAAAACATTCATTTAACTCCTATAAAATTAATGCCAATAATGATAAGAATAGGTTCATTCAGTTGTTGAAATTCAAGCGGAGGAAATTTTGGATTGAAGGAAATTAATGATGGTTTTATTATTTTATATGCAATGCAATAGATAAAAAAACATTGGGCTTTATAAAAGATGACACATGAATCTTCTAAAAATCCAATTAAGGTGTATCATGTTAAGAATAAAAGGCTTGAAATAAATCCCATAACAAGATTTTTGCTTGTGTAACTTGTAACTATTCAATAAGATAGTATTCTCTTATGATATTGAGAGGAATATGAGGAACAATAGGGAGAATAATATTGGATGAAGGAAGGGAAGCAAGATCAAGGTTAACCTATTAGTTACACCTAGTATTGTAAGTGTGAGAAATTTGATGAAAACTAGTTGATTGTGGAACATTGTATGATATCAATTAAGCTATGTGGGTATATAAATTAGAAGGTTGAGAATGATCTAATATACCTTAAATAATTATTATAGGGTGAGAAAATGATAGTGGATTAGGAACACGTAAACAATGATCTTTGGTGTTTAAACTATATTTGTAGAAGGAAAAATAAATGTAGTAGTAACAACATTTTTAATAGTTACAAAGGTAATGGAGGAAGTAACCTTAGAATTTTTTGTACTATGAAGAGGATTAAAATCCTCTAATGCCTCATCTAATATGTCAAAATCATCTTGGGAGAAGACATTTATCAATTGCATAAAACATTTGAAAAAGGAAATCTAACAAAGTTAGACTCATTAATAAGCTCAAGTTCACCAAAATGTAAACTCAAAACTTAACACTAGAATACAAATAGTTTTTAAAGGAAAATGTTTTGTTGTTATTCTATTTCACAAAGAAAAAAACTAACAAATAACATTGTGAAATGTCTTAACTTATAAAATAAAGTATTTCATAAGCTAAAACTAAGAGTTGGGTTGGAAATCTATTGATTAGATAAAATTGAAACATTAAAACCTTTATAAAGAGAGGGAGAGAAAAACCTTCATGTAGTTGTATCTCCAAAAGAACCTATAAGCTAGGGACAAAAAAATGGTTATGATTGCTTAGGATCTTATAAAAAATGGTCAAGCCCATACTTTGACCTTTTGGTTTTCATTGAAAATCAAGATAGAAAAATATAAATAATCGAGTGTGTGCACTTAGCCTATGTGTATTTAAGACTAAGAACACAATATCAAAATAAAAGTTATAAGCATAAACTTCCAAGTCTATGAGAAGCTACACCCTACTATGCATATTTAGTAAATAGGAAATGAAAACACCAATGATCTTTATTGAATATAATAGAATAAAATGATAAATAAATCTAGAACACTACAAAAATAAAAAAATGTTTAACATTATTACTAGCCAAGAGAAGGATAAGAAGATGGGAGCATTAAAGGAGTCTCATGAAAATGAAGCAATGGAGAGTTTCAACAATGGAATCTTTTTAGCAAGTTTTTAGATTGCAAGAAGAGGAGCCAAAGCAATAGGACAAAGATTTTTTTTGTTGGAGAAGATGTATGACAAGCATGCATTTGGGAAAGGATTTCTTGGAATTTTAAGGACCAAATTTTGACAAAAGAGCATTTCATTCAAAGAGAGGCATTATAGTATGTGATAGTAGGGAGTTGGGGGGGAGCAACTAATATTTAAATTATGATAAAGAAATATATAAATCCAATATGGGAAAAGGTCAAGGCTAAAGTCTTAATGCAATCTAAAACATGCTAAGAGAGAGGACACCAAAGAAAATACAAAACAATGTATGAAAATTGTGAGGTGGGCAATTTCAATCCTTACATAATGAAGCATTTGACATAATCATAATTTCATACCCTTGTATGAGTATTAGGCTTATACTTATGACTCTCAAATATTTACATTCACCAAAATTATCTTATGTTATTAGTGTTTCATGATGATATATCACACTTATTTGTGCTTACAAGATCCTTACCTAACATTCATAACTATTTGCATATGGTTTGTGACTCTATTTGACGATAACATCAAAATAAACATTAAGGGCATCCTGTTTCCTATCATTATATATGCTTGGTATTTAATATTTTTATATTTGTACCTATTTTGGCTTAAATGATTATATCCTTTGATATATCTTTTACCATTTCATCCTAATTAATTGTGCTATATGCATGCAAGCAATTAGAGGAGGGAATACATCATCACATACAATATTTGATGATTGTGTTTACAGTTATTAGGTCATGGTCATAAAGATCACAATTTCTCTAAGAAATACCTTATAAGTTGTCTTATACCAGTGTCCTATTCCCATTGAGATATAGTTCATTATGTTACCTTATAAGTTGTCTTATGCCAGTGTCCTATTCCCATTGAGATATAGTTCATTATGTTAGTTGCCTTGTGGTAGTACCTTATATGTTGGCCCATGACAACACACTATATTTATCTTGGGTGGATTTAGTTTACTTTTATGCTTTTTATTTGTATATAGCTTAACAATCATGTTTTATACTTATTTAAGGTGTTTTTTTATCAATGGTACTCATTATATCATTTTCTTGTGTGCTTGTAGATTTTTAGCAAAGTGTTCATTTTGAGGAAGTGTATAAGAATTGATATCCTCATCTATATCATTTATATGAGTGCTTGTTATTACTTGTTGGTTGCTTATTTTACTTTGACATTCATCTTCATGGTAGTTCACATGTAATTTAAAGTGGAAGTACAATGTAATGATAAAAATTGCATACATTGCACTTTTCCCTTTTCATTCTAGTCTTACTTTGACCTATTTGTAATTAATGTAATGAGTAGTGTGTAAAATGATGTATTTCACATCAAAGTTGGTAAATAGTTAATGATCATAGCTTGATTCCATCTTCACATATTTTTAGAGTTTAACCTAATCCTTAGCTTATTGATGCATCATCTTGTACAAATTCTTAATGTGTTCCATGATTTTTAGAAAAAAAATCCAATTTTTAAAATTAAATTTTAAATCTTTATCCTAGACATTTCCATCCATTTGACCATTATGAGCCAACTTGAAGTGTGAGCTATTTGAATTGCATGTCAAGGTGTTGTATTCAAGAACAATCCCTAATTAACTTACAAAATCTAAGGAACATTTCAACCAACACACATCTAACACTTAGCAAGGAAGCTTTGTTATTCACCACTTCACAAGTATAACATTAATATCTACATAGGATCTTAGGTACACTAGTTGATTGATTATTACATAGGATCTTAGGGCACACTACTTGATTGATTACTTGTTAATTCTTTATTTCAGCTTCATCATAGATCTCAAGCCTCTAATCGAGTACCTGGGAGGTCTTGTTATGAGCATCACATGACCCTTAAGGAAATCTATGATGAGGATCGACATGAGATTCAGGGAGGAGGCATCAGTTCTATCTTATAAGCATCAACGTAGTCCCCTCAGGTTCATTCCCTGCATATAAATTATGTGCTTTGGGCCGTTAGTTGTTATCACTACAGGTGGAGCAGAATCATCTTTTACACATAGGCCCAAATATATATATAGAAGGGTAGAATACCAAGCATAACCTTTCTATATCAACATTAATCATTCATATAGAAGTATAAATCTATTAATTATACCAGAAAAGTAATGCTTGGAATATTAATAAAACCAGTTTATGGATTGTTTTGCAAATACCAAGCAAACAAACTAAAAGTGGATGTGTTAAAGTGGTTATCGGGCATGATTGGAAATCATGTGGGCTTTGTCCATGCAGGTTTGAATCCTACTGTCCATGTTGAATAACAAATGCATGTAAATTGATTTTAAATTGAAAACAATGATGCATGTATGTCAAACCAAGACAAGAAATGTAATCAGTCAAATAATCATAAACTACAGGTCAACTACAAATCCACAAAACATAGTAAGAATGCACACATATGAATCAAGTAGAGAAAACAACTTCAATCATGCAGACCCATGAGAGATATGGTGCAAACAAACAAGAATGCAAACTTATGCCCTCCTTCTAGCACCAAATGTGGATGTGAAAATTTGCTATGGTTAGCATTTTAAAACAAAGCAAATAACAACATCCATATGAAATGGTACATCAATGCTTTCAAATGCAAACAAATGATAAAAGCAAGCTAAATTGAAAACACATGAAACATTGAGCAAATTATATCTCATAGTGGATTGGTGCTATTATTGAAAATAGCCCTTTCCCAACCCTTGATAGATAAGCTAAATGATATGAAAGTGCTATGAGGATGATATGAGATGGGCAAAATCAGTTCTCAAGGAGAGGGACTCTCAAAGAGATTTTGGAGTTGTGGAGGATTTTCTTGAGGATGAAGCCTCTATTTAAATATTTTAAAATGCTAAGAGTTGAAGAGGGACCAATGTGGGACTAAGAAACAAGCCAATAGGAAGAGGCCACTTGTCATCATGTGATTGTTTGATGTATGTGCAAGATTTGGGAAATGTTCCCAAGAGAGGGAAGTTTGAATTCAAATTTTGCAATAAATGCTGAGTTTGGACCTTTGAAGGGGACACAAGAGCCATGTCGGAGCTCATAAATGACTTGTTGGATGTACATGTCCACTTGTTTTTGATATCAAATTCTAGGGAATATTCCATGTTGAGTGAAAATGTTGGATTTAATAAATCAATAAATTGATTTATTTGTGCAAGTGGAGATATCTAGAGGATTTGGCATGCATTAGATTAGATTTCATCAGGATTAATTAGCTAGGATGATGATTAGATGTTTGGACCTTGAATTAAATATTTGATTTATTTAAATTAGAAAAGGATGGAATATGACTTAGAGATTTAATTGCTAAATAAAGTTTGATTGCATTTAATTAAAGGATGATGTGAGCCTTGATTTGGATTAAATGAATATCCTAGGGACTAAAGACCCCGATTTACCAGTGAATGGATTTGTTGTGTTTGGATTTATTTAGTTGAGCGGATGCATATGCATAATGCTAATTTGACGTGTCTATAGGGTGAACCACATTAAAGTTTTGTGTCATTGAGTATTTATTTTTCATATTTGCAACCTTTATTATAATTGATTTTATTTAATTAAGTTTCAATCTTCTTTAAAATCCCACAATTTTTGGGAAGAGGTCTCCATGGACTTTATCATAGGGTTTCCAAGGTCTATCGACAAGTATGTCATTACTTACAATAGTGAAATCGTCTCACTAGCACATTTTATTGCATTATCACATCCTTTACATCAAGTAGATTGGACAAATAATTTTGGGAGAATATTCAAAAACTACATGGTATACTTAAGGTTATTTTTAATGACCATGATCCTATATTTACTAGTAAATTTTGGAAAAAAATATTCTCATTTTAAGGTACTCAATTGGATCATAGTTCATATCATCCCCAATATGGTGGGAAAACCAAGGTTTTTAATAAGTGTTTGGAAAGATATCTACATTGTTTTCATTTCAAATAAAGTCTCAATGGGTAGACTAGATACTACTAGAATAATGGGATGGTATAACACTTCCTTCCATATTTCATAAAAAAATGTCTTCATTTATGGAATTGTATGAATACCATCTTCCTTACATCACCTCATCATTGAAGGTGTCACCAAGAGTTCACATTGTGGAGGACCACATGCTTGATCAACAACAAGTACTTTCAAGACTTAAAGAGAATCTAGCTATGGTATAAAAATGAATGAAACATTAGATAGACCAACACCATAGTGAAATAAGTTTTGAAGTTGGGGATTGGGTTTTCTTGAGATTGTGGCCTTACAAGAAAATATCAATGAAGCAAAAATCAAAGAATAACAAGTTGTCTCCAAAATATTATGGCCCATATCAAATCATGCTACAAAAAGATAAGTAGTGTTGTCTGCACCTTGAATTTCCACCAAAACAAAGATACATGTAGTTCTTCACTTCGGTTTGAAGAAGGTAATTAGTATAATATCCCTACTCATATAATATTATCTAGGCCCATGAAGAAGGGAAGAATCATGGCTAAAGAACGGTACAAAGAAGGGTGATGAATATGGCAGGCATTAGCAACAAGAGGTGATGATGCAAATGTGTTGTGGTGATGAAAAAGCTGTAAAATTATGAAGCATAGTGGAAAGATTTATAGAAATATATTAAGCTCTGATTAGAATAATGAATTAGATCTTGATCTTCCTTAATATAAAGGATTTTCCTTCATAGAATTTTATGTACATGTAGAGTGAGGTAACTACTCTCATCACATGAATCTAGGGTCTTCCTAGAAGGATATTATATGAAATATTCCCAAGCATGACATAGATCATGGCAAGAAAAATGATAGGTCCAAACTCAATCGAGAAAGTGATAATGCATAAGGTCTCATGGGGGACATTATCAAAACCCCTTTATTATAAGCTTTGTAGGAGTGAGATAAGAAGTTTCAACATTAATCTTATTAAGAAATTATATTCTATAAAAATTAAGACCCACACTATTTTCAAAAAGCATTCATTTAACTCCTATAAAATTAATGCCAATAATGATAAGAATAGGTTCATTCAGTTGTTGAAATTCAAGCGGAGGAAATTTTGGATTGAAGGAAATTAATGATGGTTTTATTATTTTATATGCAATCCAATAGAGAAAAATCATTGGGCTTTATAAAAGATGACACATGAATCTTCTAAAAATCCAATTAAGGTGTATCATGTTAAGAATAAAAGGCTTGAAATAAATCCCATAACAAGATTTTTGCTTGTGTAACTTGTAACTATTCAATAAGATAGTATTCTCTTATGATATTGAGAGGAATATGAGGAACAATAGGGAGAATAATATTGGATGAAGGAAGGGAAGCAAGATCAAGGTTAACCTATTAGTTACACCTAGTATTGTAAGTGTGAGAAATTTGATGAAAACTAGTTGATTGTGGAACATTGTATGATATCAATTAAGCTATATGGGTATATAAATTAGAAGGTTGAGAATGATCTAATATACCTTAAATAATTATTATAGGGTGAGAAAATGATAGTGGATTAGGAACACGTAAACAATGATCTTTGGTGTTTAAACTATATTTGTAGAAGGAAAAATAAATGTAGTAGTAACAACATTTTTAATAGTTACAAAGGTAATGGAGGAAGTAACCTTAGAATTTTTTGTACTATGAAGAGGATTAAAATCCTCTAATGCCTCATCTAATATGTCAAAATCATCTTGGGAGAAGACATTTTTCAATTGCATAAAACATTTGAAAAAGGAAATCTAACAAAGTTAGACTCATTAATAAGCTCAAGTTCACCAAAATGTAAACTCAAAACTTAACACTAGAATACAAATAGTTTTTAAAGGAAAATGTTTTGTTGTTATTCTATTTCACAAAGAAAAAAAACTAGCTAATAACATTGTGAAATGTCTTAACTTATAAAATAAAGTATTTCATAAGCTAAAACTAAGAGTTGGGTTGGAAATCTATTGATTAGAAAAAATTGAAACATTAAAACCTTGATAAAGAGAGGGAGAGAAAAACCTTCATGTAGTTGTATCTCCAAAAGAACCTATAAGCTAGGGACAAAAAAATGGTTATGATTGCTTAGGATCTTATAAAAAATGGTCAAGCCCATACTTTGACCTTTTGGTTTTCATTGAAAATCAAGATAGAAAAATATAAATAATCGAGTGTGTGCACTTAGCCTATGTGTATTTAAGACTAAGAACACAATATCAAAATAAAAGTTATAAGCATAAACTTCCAAGTCTATGAGAAGCTACACCCTACTATGCATATTTAGTAAATAGGAAATGAAAACACCAATGATCTTTATTGAATATAATAGAATAAAATGATAAATAAATCTAGAACACTACAAAAATAAAAAAATGTTTAACATTATTACTAGCCAAGAGAAGGATAAGAAGATGGGAGCATTAAAGGAGTCTCATGAAAATGAAGCAATGGAGAGTTTCAACAATGGAATCTTTTTAGCAAGTTTTTAGATTGCAAGAAGAGGAGCCAAAGCAATAGGACAAAGATTTTTTTTGTTGGAGAAGATGTATGACAAGCATGCATTTGGGAAAGGATTTCTTGGAATTTTAAGGACCAAATTTTGACAAAAGAGCATTTCATTCAAAGAGAGGCATTATAGTATGTGATAGTAGGGAGTTGGGGGGGAGCAACTAATGTTTAAATTATGATAAAGAAATATATAAATCCAATATGGGAAAAGGTCAAGGCTAAAGTCTTAATGCAATCTAAAACATGCTAAGAGAGAGGACACCAAAGAAAATACAAAACAATGTATGAAAATTGTGAGGTGGGCAATTTCAATCCTTACATAATGAAGCATTTGACATAATCATAATTTCATACCCTTGTATGAGTATTAGGCTTATACTTATGACTCTCAAATATTTACATTCACCAAAATTATCTTATGTTATTAGTGTTTCATGATGATATATCACACTTATTTGTGCTTACAAGATCCTTACCTAACATTCATAACTATTTGCATATGGTTTGTGACTCTATTTGACGATAACATCAAAATAAACATTAAGGGCATCCTGTTTCCTATCATTATATATGCTTGGTATTTAATATTTTTATATTTGTACCTATTTTGGCTTAAATGATTATATCCTTTGATATATCTTTTACCATTTCATCCTAATTAATTGTGCTATATGCATGCAAGCAATTAGAGGAGGGAATACATCATCACATACAATATTTGATGATTGTGTTTACAGTTATTAGGTCATGGTCATAAAGATCACAATTTCTCTAAGAAATACCTTATAAGTTGTCTTATACCAGTGTCCTATTCCCATTGAGATATAGTTCATTATGTTACCTTATAAGTTGTCTTATGCCAGTGTCCTATTCCCATTGAGATATAGTTCATTATGTTAGTTGCCTTGTGGTAGTACCTTATATGTTGGCCCATGACAACACACTATATTTATCTTGGGTGGATTTAGTTTACTTTTATGCTTTTTATTTGTATATAGCTTAACAATCATGTTTTATACTTATTTAAGGTGTTTTTTTATCAATGGTACTCATTATATCATTTTCTTGTGTGCTTGTAGATTTTTAGCAAAGTGTTCATTTTGAGGAAGTGTATAAGAATTGATATCCTCATCTATATCATTTATATGAGTGCTTGTTATTACTTGTTGGTTGCTTATTTTACTTTGACATTCATCTTCATGGTAGTTCACATGTAATTTAAAGTGGAAGTACAATGTAATGATAAAAATTGCATACATTGCACTTTTCCCTTTTCATTCTAGTCTTACTTTGACCTATTTGTAATTAATGTAATGAGTAGTGTGTAAAATGATGTATTTCACATCAAAGTTGGTAAATAGTTAATGATCATAGCTTGATTCCATCTTCACATATTTTCAGAGTTTAACCTAATCCTTAGCTTATTGATGCATCATCTTGTACAAATTCTTAATGTGTTCCATGATTTTTAGAAAAAAAGTCAATTTTTTAAAATTAAATTTTAAATCTTTATCCTAAACATTTCCATCCATTTGACCATTATGAGCCAACTTGAAGTGTGAGCTATTTGAATTGCATGTCAAGGTGTTGTATTCAAGAACAATCCCTAATTAACTTACAAAATCTAAGGAACATTTCAACCAACACACATCTAACACTTAGCAAGGAAGCTTTGTTATTCACCACTTCACAAGTATAACATTAATATCTACATAGGATCATAGGTACACTAGTTGATTGATTATTACATAGGATCTTAGGCACACTACTTGATTGATTATTGTATTTAATCATCCTACCAAGCTAATAAATTGGCATCCAGGAGTTTGACAAAAGAGATAAATAGTCTTGATCATTTGCATAAGTGAAAGCATTTATGCAAGTTACAAGGATAAAGGTGAATAATTTTTGGATCTAAGATTTGAAAAATCCATATCTATACAAAAGATCAAATCCAATGTTTATATACAATTGTGCAATTACACAAATCACTTCTACAATTGAAAAAATAACACTCCCATCAAACTAAATTTTGTACTAATTGATTAACCCTAATTTTATTTAAAACCATTAATAAAATCAAATTAACATCGTTCCAAAAGAAACTAAAAACACTCTATATATAATATAATAACAAATTGTCAAATTTCAATATTGTATTTAATCTTCTAAAGGAAAAGACCAAAATCCCCAAAAAAAAATGAACCATTCTTGGATATTGGCAAACACAAAAACAACTACCTACCGACTCGTGCTTGAAATTAGGGAAGAAATCTCATAAACAGATTTTGAACAGTACTTAAACCTGCTCCAATTATCTTTCAGAGGGGAAAATAGAAAGAAAAGAATGCATGATGTCACCTTGGAAATTGTAGTGTTTGTTGTCGTCACAGAGTTGAATGAATGAATACCAGCCCCACACACCTGGACGGTTTCCATGCGATCCATGTCTTTCATTGCAACTTGCTTTATTAACCAATTATTCTTCCTCTCTTGTAGAAAGTGATTGAAAGCCACCAAACACGTTTCCTCTAAAATATCCATGTCAACACACCCATCGAATTAAATAAGCCATGGACGGAGACTCGAACACGCGACCTACGCGTTCGATTCTGGTTAGATGGAACCTTCGAAATTGCGTCATGAGCTGGAAGTAGACGAGGAAGCTGCATCACATTAAAACAAGAAATGTTTCCAGTGCACTGAACGTTGCATTAAAAGCCGCCTTAAGTTCAAACCTGTTCCAGTGAAGTAATAATAATTGTGTTCACTGTACTTTAGAATTTGTCGTTTTTTTTCTATCCTCTTTTTCCATCAATCATGATCATGTACTCTCTAAAACTATTCCATGATTCAATGTTCCATGGTTAAATGAATGAATTTTAATAACTTTCCGAGATCAAACAGTCTATAACATAATTTTAAGTTTTTTAATGTGGGTTTTTCTATTATAAATCTTAATCAAGAAATCTGTGGTTTGGTGAAGTAATTTCAACTGTCCACCTACAAATTATTTTCA
>VDFB02027886.1:0-15835 GCA_007258455.2 Sequoia sempervirens | reverse complement strand
TCATTTTGGTTCACTTCTTGGAATTAAATCTGCAGTTCCATTTATGATTGAGACGAGGAATGATCTTCCAGTGAGGTAGGGAAAGAAGATATATATTCTTTAGCAAAAGATAATTAAAATGGGAAGAAGACAACCATCTCCAATCCTTGAAAAAATTGCAGTCTCTGAAAATACAAATTTTCATAGATAACTCAAGAGGAACTAATGACTGCACAAATATAATTTTTTATTTTTATTTTTTTATATCCGATGCTCAACCTATATTGTTGTTTGATTCTCAACCATGAAACCCATTCACATGTATCAAAATTTCAAATGTCTTTAAATTGTCGAATACCTTTCTTATACAAATAATAAGTATGCTTTGAAAAATAAATTGCGAGTGGTTGATTAATAATTGATAAGTTTATTCCCCCATATGGATGAAGTAGCAAAGTTGAATCCATGTTGTAGAGAGGAGCCATTCCATTGCAGAAATTGACACACCTCATGCCAAGTTGTCCAAATAGAGTGTAAGGGAAAGGAGGCCTTGACTTTGAAGAAGGGGGACATAATAATTTTATCAAACCAATCGACCACCTGCCATTTCTTATTTGCTACAACTTGAAAAATTTAGTTATGAACAAGGATTTTCCATGGTTCATCTCCTGTAGCAGCTCTAATAATCCATTTCACAGCCAAACACAACCCTTGAGTTCTGTGATCAATGATTCCTAAACTACCCTTGTATTTTGGTTGAATACAATGAGACCAAGAAGAAGCAATAAAACCAACATTGTCATCCCATTTTGATAAGAGAAATTTCCTAATTAGTTTGTTCAATTCTTCATATTTTCTCTTAGAAGGCATCCAACAAAATGAAAAGTAAACATGGGTAGAAATAAAAATTTTGTTGGCAACTTGAATTTTTCTAGCTAATGATAAAAATTTGTTGCTCCAATTAAAAAGCTTATTTTTAAGTTTGTTAATAAATCAATCCCACATGTCAAAAGAGACACCCCTATACCAAAGGGAATACCAAGATGTCTAGTAATCTCCCCATGCTTAATTTTCCTCCACTCCTTAGGAATCCTCTTAGGAGTATGCCTAGATTGAGACATCAAAAACTTAGTCTTATTGTGAGCTAGTTGAGAACCAAAAATGAAACAATATAGATTTAGGATATCAAAGGTGTTATTCAACTCTTCTTCAAAATTTCACAAAAACAACATACTATCATCAACAAAGTGAGTTAATAACAACCTTATCATGGGGAATAGAAATCTCTTTTATAAGGCTCATATGGTTAGTTTTTTGAAGCATATATCCCAAAGCATCAACTGCAAGCACATATAAAAAAAGGGGATAAAGGGCATCCTTGTCTTATTGACTATTGTAAATCAAATGGTTTAATTAAAGAGTTATTAATCATAATTTGTGCATTGGCATCTTGGAACAACATACAAACATATTTTTGAAGTTTAGGCCCAAAACCCAACCAATGTAGCATTTTGAGAATGAAATCCCAACAAATTCTACCATAAGCTTTATCAAAGTCTAATTTAATTAGTAATGCATTTTGACTAGTTCGTTGGACCCATTCAAGAGTCTCCCAGGCAAGCATTAGATTGTCCAAAATATATCTTGCTTTGATAAACCTCATTTGTTCAACTCTAACCATACCTTGGACCATAGGTTTAATCCTAATAGCTAAAGCTTTATCAATAATTTTATATGAAGTGTTTAACAGTGTAATAGGTCTCCAACCAACAATAGTGTTATCATCTTTCCCTTTAGGTATTAACTTGATTAAACCTCTAATAAGATTTGAACCTAAAGAGCCATTACGAAAAGCCTCCAAATAGAGCATATAAAAATCCTCCTTACTATGATTCCACATGGTTTGATAGAATTCGGCTAGAAGACCATCAACACCTAGACTCTTATTAGGTTTCATAACAAAAACATGTTCAATATCTTCCAAAGATAGGATGTGATCCAAATAAGAACTATATCCAGGATCAATTTTATTTGGGATAAACTCCCTGACAATGTCTTCCAAAGTTTGTTGCACATTTGTCCAATTCCTTTCTTCTCTAAATAGATTTTCATAAAAAATTTGAAACACCATAGTAATAGTAGCAGGACCAGTTTGTAATCCATGCTCGTCTAATATAACACATTCTTTCTTGCTTATGTTTATAATTGAGGTATTTAAAGAAGAATTTAGACCCTCTATTCCTTCTTTGATCCAATGAAGTCTAGCTCTTATTTTTGCACCTTGGCCCTTTGTGAATGTCTAGCTTGTATAAATTTTGAGTTTCAATGACAACAATAGAAGTTTGAATCTTTTAGTTATTAGGATCCACATTTAGTTGTTTTCTAGCATGCTTAATATTTCCTTGCAATGATTTTTCTCTACATTTCCGTTTCCATGCCATTCTATGACCAAAAGATTGAAGAAAACTAACACATTGATTCAAGGCAAGACACCACCACTCAATCCAAGAACCCCCTTCTTGAGGTTTAGGAATAGAATTAAATCTTTACAAACAACCACACATTCTAAGATTATTCAAGTGCGGGAGAAGTGCCAGCCTTTATAAGAAAGATGAGAAGAAAAACCCGACTATCAGAAAGTGGAAATGGAACAAATAATAATGAAAATGACCTATTAGAGCAAGAGAGTAGTCAACTAACACACTAGCCCTTGAAATATGGATTTACTATCGCAATTTAATCGAAGTGGTTGATCCCATCCACAATAAATTTTCAAGCCATACAATTGGTTTACTTGGTCTAACTATAGATTTGGCAATGACCCTTGACTTTTTTAAATAGGAGGATTGCAAAAAGATATGAATGTTTTATTATTTGTGGATGAAAAAAGTGGACCTCAAACATTTCATTAGTATCAAAATTATTTATTCAACTCATATCAACATATTTGAAAATAGAGTTTTAATTTGTGCTTTTATTGATTGCAAAGTACATAGATTTTGACCACCAAACAACTTGAGCTAGATATTAAAAACTAAATGTTACCATTTGATGTACCTCTTCAAGTTTCATGGATATTATTTAAAAACTTGTCTTTCAATTGTTAAGATAGATAAGTATTTCAAATAGCTTCATAAGTTGGTTCTTGGCTTTCACCGAATATTTAAACATAGAAGAAATACTAAAAAGAAAAGTTTATTTCATAAAAAATAAAATAAAAAATTATGGAAATGATATATTTTTTTCAAGTTAATCAATAAACAATTTCACATTAATTATACGTTTTTAGTTTTCTTTGTTCATTTTTTTGTTTATCGATAAATCATATTTTCTAAAATTCATGATAACTATTATTTGTGAAATGTATAAATTAAAAATAAAAATAAAAACTCCAATGACCACCACAAACTAGTAACAACACGAAATATCTAGATAAAGAATCATCCTTTCAACAAAAAAATAAAAAATAAAAAATAAAAAATCTTAATGCACTCAAATGGACTCTACAAAATATGGATAATAAATAAGTAGCCTTAGTAATTGTTCTTCATATCCAAAATCCACTTTTCTATATGCCTACACCCATTAAGAATTTCTTTGATCGAATTACATACATATGTCCAATTATTTTTCTTTTCTAAAATGGTTGTTTTATGATTCTACAGTTAGGATAGTTTCTTTGGACCAAGTGAGTGAGGATGTTGTGAAGGTCTACATGAATAATATAGAGAAGGAACTCGATAATTTTATGAAGAAATACTTGGACATTTGTGCTAGTTACAAATAATATAAAGGGTTTGTGAGGTGAAGCAAATTAGACACAAGTCATGAGCTATCTTGGAGATTTTCTTAACTATTTTTTGTTAGTCTAACATATTGTAAAACCATACATATACTTAGTCAACTTTGTTCTGAAATGAAAGAAAAATATCTCTTTCTATAATAATATTTTTTTATGAGTATATATGGGAGAATTTCATCTATATAAATATCATCAAATATAATATAATCTCTCTATGTGCAAAGAGTATTAACTATGTATAAGAAAACCACAACTAAGTTCATAAGAAATGTGGGCATGGTTGCACACAATTATCTTAATTTAAATAAGTCTAATGAATTTTATCTTAGAGAGATAAACAATGGTTCAAACATTAGAACTATGAGGTCCAAGTAATTTTCAAAATTAAATTTATATTAATACAAGATGCATATTTAGCTTTGATACAAAATGAAATGTACTTATTTATAGGAGTTTTTAACTAATTTTAATTTGGTTATTTAATATTTTAATTTGTTTCATGTATATTTTTTAAACAAAGTTATAAAGTATAAAAATAATTATTTAAAAAAAAAATTTATGCAACTAAAAACTTTAGAATTTCAATTCAATCAAAATAACATTAGAGTAATCATATAAAATTAATATAGTTTAAAATTAGAATAGCCTTTATAATTATCATAAATATTTATTAAAGTAGTTTCAATAAAAATATAGTGAAGAATACTTGTTTGGGAAGACCCTAAAATGGTTTCACTTCCTTTGGAAGATTAATGGTAAGGCTCCTTAGGTTATAATTACACTTCAATAGTAATCAATTCATTTTAGAACACATGTAAATCATGCAAAATAAAGCATACACTCAACATAAAGTCCTAACCAAGACAATCTTATGTGTACTTTGTACCTTGAATTGGATGTACTCTACAAACCCCTTCTCTAATTCTTGTTTCCTACCTTCCACTATCTTCTTAAAGTTCTTTGATGTATCCATTTCTATGCGTCTCATTTGATATATAAATATTTCTCGAGTCAAATTTCATCCAATGCTCCCATTCATAGTGGTTGCTAACTATTAATTAAATAAATATAAAATAATTAGTACCTTTAAAAAGGGGTCTAAATAATTTACTTTAATATCAAATTTAACCATCATGTCTTTTCATTTTCTCTCCCTTTTCATCAAAGGGTTATAACAACACTAAATTTTATTCAGGTAGTAATTTGACCAACATGTCTCAAGTTCAATATCCTTCCTCAAATTTTTCTCCCTTACATGGCTGTAAAATGAAATGCAATTGAAATAGGCGGGGATATGGTTGTAAATTTCAAGGAGAAGTACCATTCAATCACTTTTCTTTTGGTCCATGAGTGACACCCAAATTTCATTACAGTCTCCAATTCTTAGACTCTTTTGATTTCTCGTGGTGAGGATGGAAACCAAGAGTAGAAAAGAGAGAACTAAGTGAATTTTTTCATATGGAAGAATAGTCGGTGATGGATGATATATCATGCGCCTAGCTGGACATTTTGGTTATCAATTTGCATGCATATATCCATGACAATGTAATACAGACTATATTGGCCAATTTTTGGTTTTGTTGGCATACTTATGTAATATCTTTTTATAATTAATATAATATACAGGCTCTTCCTTTTACCAAAAAAAAAATTAATTATTTAAGTTATGATATTTGGATATACATGCATGTTATGAATGACTATAAATTATGGAAAGATACTTTTCATGAGTATTTATGGAAAGTCTACCTTCTGAGATGGGTACCGAATATGGGTTATTAGGGAGTGTAGACTATTTTTTTCTAGTTCTACTTTTATTTAGCTATATACGGCTATATGCTTGGCCAAGTGACTTAGACCATAAAGATAGATGGATTTATTACATATATTTTCTCTTTGTCATATCATAATATCAATCATAGCATGTTCTTGTATAATAGAAATGCATGTAGATATATTAGGCATGCACCAGATTCCATCTTGTTTGTCGATTTATTTTTGCTAAGAATCTTGTGTAGGGTTGGTGGTTCTTTATGTTAGGAATAACTCTATTAATACTAAGGTGCAATGATACCTACTTGATATAACTAGCTACTGGATTTAGTAACATAGTCAATGCAAACCAAGATGTATTATACAAAAAATCAACCATGCATGCATGAGCGCTACAACTTTAACCCATTTGGTAACATAGTCAATGTAAATCAAGATGTATTATTTACTTCTGGATGGAGGGTTGATGGGTCCCACAAATTCTAAACCCCACTTTTCCAAGGGTTTAATAGATAATTGTGGTTGCAATGATCGAAATGTGTGGGTCAACCCATGCATTGACATTTATCATAATGTTGAAATACCTCTTACAATCCTTGAGAATTATAGGCCAATAGTACCCGATAGTAAGAATCTTGTTTGCGGTCCTTTGAGTTGCAAAATGCCCTCCATAGGGTTCAATATGACATGCTCAAAGTATATCAAATATATCATCTTTATCTACACAACAACACATGATATTATTAATGACAGTGTAGAATAGAAGTCCATTGATCCATAAGTACTATCCATTGAGTCCCACAAGTTTCCATCAATCCCGAGGAGAGAATGTTGAATGCATAAGGGAATTAAGAGGGGGTAAATCAATTGTACCTTAAAATTTCAAAACCCTCATTAACATTCAGATCCACATTCATTCATTAAACCCTTAAATTTGTTATGATGAATTAACATGAAAAGCAAATAACATAAACTAAAACAACTTAACACCATACACAAGAAAACACCAGATTTACATGGAAGGCCCAAGAAGGGAAAAACCCATGGTGAGGATTAGCTCACAATATAAGTAATAGCAATACCTTACAATAGGGATCACTGCTAGTAGGACTCACTGCCTAGAGAAGAAAGGCTCACTGCCAGAATAGAAAATAAGATGGAGAAGGAATGTTACACAAAGAAAAGCATCTCAATGCAACAAGGAATCCACCATAATAAATTCTACACCTCTAGAGTTTGATTGAAGAATTATAGCCACCTTCTGCTCACTACATCTAGTAAACTAACACATGAAAGTTTGCACTGCACTGCTCAATTTTGTACTCTAGATAACTTTGCACTCTGTATCATTCGCATCTCACATACCTAACTTCACATTTCTCAACAACTCAACTCATAATTATATCCTCTTCAACCTTGAAACCCTCTTCAAGGTCAACTATGCACCTCAAACGTATAAATTTAAATTAGGTTAGTGCCAAAACACTTCCATGGCCAATAGAAGTGAATGCGGACATCAAAACTTAATTAGGACCCAAATCAACAATACCACTCAATCACACATTAACACAAATAATATTTATCCTTTGCATGTAGTGTAAACACCAGGTCGATTGTTACTTGTGTAAATACCATTAAAATTTTAAGTACATGCTTCCTCAATCCCAAGGACGACTTGCAAACCGCATTCAATGCTCAAACATGATCTATAATATTCCACAAACACCTTGAAATGCATAAAACTCCTTCACAAAAAAATCCACCTGAAGAATGTACAAATGTGTACACTCCGAACTCTACCATACATTGTTACTTAGGAAACCATCTTTTGAAACACCAAACCTCAAACCCTCTTGACTGAGGTAAACTACCAACACCATCAACACACCTTCAAAATTGTAGGACCTAGAGTACAATTGCAGAGAAATGTGGAGCAAAAACACTTTTGTAGTGCACAATCACACACTGGTGAACACAACTTATTTTATACGACGATCCAACATACCAACTCTTGAATATAACACCTTTGAATACCTCTCACCATCTTATCCAAATCTCATAGGCAAATCTTCAACCTAGGAAAAGTGTGAAGCAAAACTATAATGCAACTTTGTAAGCTAAAACACCATCGCAACACCCTATTTCCTCTTTTTATCAAATTTTCTCAAGAGCACTTGGAAACCAAGCACCAAATACACATCCTCATCATCTTCAACACTTCCACAACCATAGAAAAAATCTTATAAAAACAATAATCTCATCATAAATTGCAATCCCTCTAGTGTTTTTTTAATAATGACAACATAATGTAACTAATCAAAGCATCAACTATGCTCTTGTAACCATATCACTCAACTAAAAGAATCAATGAGAACATAGGATTGTTGCACATCAATAATAACACCAACTCCTCATACTTGCAACAATCTCCCCCTTTGTCATTGATGGCAACACATGAATTGTGAAAGACCATCAAAGACATAACAACTCTATACCATACCAATTTCCTTTTCTCTTTTCTCCCTCTGAATAACTTGTTATTTTTGCATTGTTCTCTTCCTCTTTAACACCACTTCTCATGATTCTCACTCTCCCTTATTACTTATATTCTTTTTCACATGCTTCTCTCTCTGTTGTGTTGATGTCTTTTTCACATGTTTCTCTCTTCCCCTTTGATGTCAATGGAAAATGACATAGTGTTTGTACTATTTATTCTCTTCCTTTAACATCAAACAACTTTCTTGCTACTGCTATGCAACTCCTTTCCTTTACTGCTCTGAATACTCTCCCTTAGGAGCACACATCAACCTGTACCAAATCAGCAACCATTGCATAATTACAACACACACTCTTTTGACTGCAACAATTAGCAATGCCACTACCTACTCCCCCTGAGAGGTAGCCACCAACATCAGTCCAAAGTAAAGAATGAATCTCGAGATCCACTAGATTGATGCATCTAGTTCAAAGAAGGTGAGGCAATAACCCCCAACTTCTCTTGGAGATACTTGAAAGTATCCTTAGGAAGAACCTTAGTCAATATATTGAAAATCTAATCCTTTGTAGGCACATATTCAAGCTTCACTTTATTCTCCACAACCTTCTCTCTCAAGAAGTGATATCTGATTGAAATATGTTTTGTTCTCGAATGCATCAATAGATTCTTTGAAATATTTATTGCACTTGTATTGTCACAAAATGTAGAAATAGGCACATCATACACCATTTTGATACTTTAATGTTTTCCTCATCCACAACACTCGTGTGCAAAATATGTTGTTGCAATGTACTCAACCTCTATAGTAGATAAAGAAATCGAATCTTGTTTCTTACTTAGTCATGACACCAATCTACATCCAAGAAAGAATGCACCACCACTTGTACTTTTTTTGTCATCAACACAACCAACCCAATCTACATATGTGTAAGCACTCAAAGTGAAATTAGTATCCTTTGGATACAAGAAGCTATGATCTAGAGTACTCTTTAAGTATGTGGATATCCTCTTCGCCACTATAACATGTGACTCTCTAGGATCTTCTTGAATTCTAGCCACAAGATAAACTGCATGCATGATATCTGGTCTAGTAGTAGTTATATCTCATCAATCTGTACTTGCTTTGATCAACCTTAGGGGATTCAACATTCTTGCTTAGTTTGCAACTAGTAACCATAGAAGTACATACCGGTTTGGAGTCTTCCATTCCAAACTTCTTCAACATCTCTTTGGCATACTTTGATTGTGAAATGAATATACCTTTGTTTGTTTGATTGATTTATAGCTAAAGGAAGAAATTCATCTCCCCAAACATAGACATCTCAAATTATTTTTGCATCTCTTCTATAAATTTTTTTACACATAGCTTCATTGCTTCCAAAAATTATGTCAACAACATACACAACAACAATCAATATTTGATCTTTTTCAACCTTAAAAGTAAAGATTACTATTTGTGGTACCTTTATTGAATCCTTTTTGTATCAAATATTTATCCAACCTTGCATACCAAGCTCTAGGATCTTGCTTCAATCCATATAAAGCCTTCTTCAATTTGCAAACCATATTTGGTTTATCTGATAAATAAAATCTTCTGGTTTTTCCATGTATACTTCTTCCAATTCTCCATTCAAGAAAGCAAACTTCACATCCATTTGATAAACTTTGAAATTGTTATGTGCTGCAAAATCCAAAAACATCATGATAACATCTCTTCAAAATCTTGCTACCGGAGGAAATTATGTCTCTTCAAAATATATTCCCCCACAAGACAAAATCCATTCTTGCTACCGAAGAAAATGTCTCTTCAAAATCTATTCCCCTAGTTCTTGTGAATAGCCTTTATGCACAAGCCTTGCCTCATTTATTACCACTTCTCCGATCTCATTCAAATTGTTTCTAAACAGCCACTTAGATCCAATTATATTTTTGTTTGTAGGTCTTGGGATAAGTTCCCAAGTCTGATTCTTCTCAATTTGTAGTAGTTCTTCTTCCATAACCTTCATCTAATGTTCATCTTTGCACACCTCAATCACTATTTTGGTTCAACTTCAGAAAGTAAACACAAATTTACCTCTTCTTCAACAACTTTCCTTCTTCTCGATACACCTTTACTCTCGTCTCTGATGATTTGTTCTTTGAAATGATTTCTCTACATATACTGAGGGGTTCTAAGGATCTTTTTTGGAGCTTCTTCCTCTTCTTTAAACTGAACTTCATTTTCCTTAGTTTTTTTTTTTAGTAGAGTATCCAAGGAGGTTTCCTTCATTAGACCTTGCATCAAACTTTCCCAAATTTTCATCTCTTTTGATGTAACACTTGCTTCCAAATAATTTGAAGTATTTAACAATAGGTATCCTTCCATACCACAACTCATGAGGAGTCTTTGTGTTGTTTTCTTATGCTTGAACTCTATTAAGTATGTAAACAATAGTATAAATAACTTCTCTCTAGTAGACTTCCAATAGGTTAGCTTCTTTCATCATAGTCCTTGTAGCTTCTTGAACGGTTTTGTTTTTCCTTTCAACCACTCCATTTTGTTGAGGGGTCCTAGGGGCAAACAAGTGCCTCTTTATCCCATGATTCTCATAAAAGATGTTAAATTCATCAGAGGTAAACTCTCCACCTCTATCAGACCTCAAACACTTGATCTTCATATCCATTTCATTCTCAACCATAACTTTAAATTCTTTGAATCTATCTAGGGCTTCAAATTTTTCTTTGAGAAAAGTAACCCATGTCATTCTTGAATAATCATTAATAAAAGGCATGAAATACCTATCACCTTGAAGACTTCTTGTTCTTATAGGACCACAAAGGTTTGTATGCACCAATTCCAATAATCTAATAGAAGATTGTTCTTTTCCTTTGAAACTTCTTCTTGTTTACTTTCCAATTTGTCACTCCTTGCAGATAGCATCGATAGGCTTTGTAATCTTTGGTACATCTCTCACTACTTGAATTGAACTAATTCTTACCAAATTATCAAAATTAATGTGACACATCCTCTTGTACCATAACCAACTCTCGTTGATTTGAGTCATAAAATAATGACCATCAACACCTTTAATTTGATAAATATTTCCATTTGTCCTTCCAACAGTAATCACAATTCTAGACCCTTTTCTGATTTTGCATTCATCGTCCTGAAACACAAGATTGTATCTGTAAAACCCCGTCCTGCAACCTAGAGGATGATGCAATATTGCGGAAGCGTAACTATTTTTTTTTCCTTAAAAAGAGTAACAATGATGAGTGAAGTAAACTACTCTAACACATATATCCTCTAGGCCACGCAACGCGTCAACATGTGAATTTCAAAAAACTTACCAAGTTATTCTAAAACATAGCATATGAAATTAACTCATGACAACAACATATAACAATGCATTAACCCATTACATAATAATTAAACATGAAAATGTAATGAACATATTTCCACAGATACAACACCACTTAAACAATAAATACCATTTAATTCAACGATGAATAGATCATACATAATGTTACAATTACAACTCAAGGAATCCTCCTTGCTTACAAATAAGGAATACAATACAGAGTGTCCCCACTGTTACAATGAATATAAGAGAAGTACAAATCCATAGAAACACACGAGCTCCTCGAGCTAGAAGATCTCGCCATCACGAATAGGAAGAGAGATGCTCAATAGTGTAAGGTACACGCCACCTAGCCATGTGGTACCCATAGGACCAACCCTCGTGCTAGGAGATAGTAACAGGTAACCAAGACTAACCTACTACCTCTAGACATAGGCAAAGTACAAAATCACATTGTACCAATAAATACAAAACATAGGGTTACATTGCTTCTAGAATCACTGAATCAAGAACAACCGCTGTACAATACAAACTAACTGTTGTCATACGAGGAGTGTCATCACAAAGGTTGCATTGGTTATCCTAAGGAGATCTTCCTAGGTCCCGACCCCCATCTTGGGTTAGCCTGGTAACCTCTTATGAACTCTGGCCCCGCATGTAGACTAGTGCAGAATCAATTATCTTTCGAGAAGACAAGATAACAATCTTGTCGTTCCAGGCCTTCCTGACTCATCTTAAGTCTAACACAAGCCCTTGAGCCAATTAGCAAGGCTAAATTATCAAGTTAAATGTATTAACTACCCTTTCCCCTAATGTAGGTTATTTAATTTCCACTGATTAAACTGACTTCCACACGAGTTATCCTGGGATCACTTTGTGTCCCGACCCCCGTTGAAAGCCACTCCCTTATCGACAACACAATAAATCATTCTACAACCCAAGGGTAGACAATGCACAAAACTGATAATAACATAACACAAGAGATGACACATCCCTACAGATGTCCAATACTGAATCCAACTACGTGCACTACCCAAGGAAATCACAAGGGCGAATAACAGATTTGACAACCCTTTCACAATTACAATCTGGAAGACTTATATTTTCTCTACAACAAATATCCCCCACAGTACCCAACTACAAAAATACTAGAAATTAAAATAAACAATCTCGTGTAATTAAAATCACTACTATTTGGATTTCCTAAATCCAATAGATCAATATCTCACACTAAAATACATTATTCAAAACACAATTCCAATTAATAATCAACAATGAAATTATATTAAAAGTTTAACTATAGTTTCACAACCACACATAATATCTAACTTAATTTTAGAATTAAAATAATGAATCATTTCAATTTAACTACTTGTGCTTGCATGCACCTAAATAACATTCTTTAAGTAATTATATATCTATGTTATCCAATTATAAAAATTCAAATCACTCTTTTCCAAAAATCATTTAAAAATAATTACCTAACGAATTAAACATCTTAAATAAATATATTTATTTATTATTTAAAAATAAAATATAATTTCCAACAATATATTTATAACATATATATATATATATAAATATTTATATATTAAAACAAAGACAAAATAAAAATCCAAATCGCACAACTCACATGGTGGACAAAACAGGATAGCCATTTAAATGGTTGTGGGTGTTGCCCGTGTAGCCAATCCCAATGGGGAAGGTCGCTGTGGTAGGTAGCGGCGCTACCTCCACAGTCACTCCCTACGAGGCAGCTATGGGGTAAGCCCCAGCCTCCCCAAAACTTAATATATTTTTTAAAACGAAAACCCTACTATTTTTAATAAATCGCGTACGGCGATTTCACAATTATTTTCAATAAAATTTCTACACGAAATTTATAGTGCCCCCCAAATAATTTAAATATATATTTATTTGTATATGTATACATATAAATATTTAAAATATATGTGTATACATATATAAATATGTATATGCAAAATTCACAATAAAATGCTCTAGAAGGGCATTTAATTTTCATACAAATATTCTACAAAATATATATACAATTTTATTTAGGGAGTTTTCTAAAGATAAATTATGCAAATTCCCTCATAAAGTTTTCTACAGGAATAATGTAGAAATATTTTATAGAGGTTTCCTAACACATCAAATATTTTCTATAGAAGAAATTTTCTACAGAGGAATATTAAATAATCTTGAAATAGAGTATAACAATTTCTACAGTTTCGATTCCATTTTCACAGAGGTTCGATAATTCCACTATAATTTCCTTTTGTATCAATCTATTTCAAATAATCAATTTACACAGAGGATCTAAATTATTTTTCTACAGAGGTTGTAGCAATCACGACAATTTCTTTAAAAAACAAAAGCTTCTAAAATGAAAGAAATCCTCTTCTAAACTTTTCCAATTTGCTATACAGTAATAATTTAACTTATCTCTTTCAAATTAAATTAACAAAGTAATAAAGAACCTGTTACAAAAGATCGAAAAATTCAGAGATTGATGTCGAGCTTCCCTTTAATCTTCAATTTGTCAGAGCTGCCAAAGCTTCCTCCAGAAGAATTGCCACTTCCCATAAAATAGAAACAATCCACAACCAAGAATATAACAAACTAGATTCCTAGAATTATCAGAGAGCTTCTAAGATTTACAATTTCTTCAAACCACAAAACAATTCTCCCATTTCCAAAAAACACTCTTTTCTTTCCCGTGAACCCAACTTCCTCTTTTTTCATAAATTTCAATCAATCTCTCTGGAAATCAATTTTAAGATAATTAGAAAACAAACCCTTCTAACTTCGAGTTAACACAACAAATATCTTTTCTTTAACAACCAAGATATTTCTAAGATCTTTTCCCAATATAAGCATTTAAAATTTTAAAAAAATTATTTAATCAAATCACATTTAAATCACTTATTTAATTAAATCCACATTTAATCTAATAATTAAAATTACTTTATAATAACTTAAATTAAATTAATTAATTAATTTATACGAAGATCTCCATATTAATTAAATACTTAATCACAACATATAATTTAATCCTTACAATTTAAACTTGCATGATAAATAAAATACCAAGACCAGCATGGATAAAGAACATGACCAAAACATGGACTAACGACACACTATGCTAGGGTAAAGGTTTGACAAGGCTAACTAGTTACTATCTCCTAATCAACATTACTGTTGAGTAGTGGACACACTCAGACCTGTGAAACCAAGTGAAGTTGTTATCCTATAGTACTTGCAACCCTACAACCAAAGCAAATGTCGTACATGTATCCAAATAATAATTCATACACACCATGAAGAGAGAATCACGAAAATCACATGGCACTCACAAGCGAGTGATGTGATACTATTCTCTTCACCGATACAATATCACATCAACTGACAATATAATATATCAATTAAACTACAATGAGCGTATATAGCAATGTCATCACAACTAAGCATCTATGCAAACATAAAGCATATTAAACATAATCACCATGCATATAGTCTATCATCGCTCCACTGTCAGCGATAGAATAAGAATAACATAAAATAAAGTCTAACAAAGTATTTGAGTTGTCAAAGAAAACATAACAAATCAGAGGGGTGTCACAATATCATTTGCTACACATTTTTCCAACACTCAAAAAGTTATGCCTTAAGCCCTTAACATAGTAAACATATTTAGTATTATGCTTGCCATCAAAACTTATTGAACCTATTCCACATATCTTAGCACCTAAATCATCACCAAATCTAACAAGTCCTCCATTATACTTTTCAAGTTTAACAAACTTACTCATATCTCTAGTCATAAGATTTGAGCATCCACTGTCAATCTCCAGTCATAAGATTTGAGCATCCACTGTCAATGATCCAATAGATCTTATCTCGTCTAGCATGAAAAGCAGGTACCAAAGTACCTTCAGTCTTATCCTTTCTCTTTGGAGGGAATTCCTTCACACATATTTCAAAGTTAGTAGAAACATATTCATCTTTTAAAGCCATGAAAAAGCATTCATTATCATCATCTCCATAATCAAATTCATCATTAGAAATACTTGCATCTTCTCTTTAACATAATAACTTCTCTTACTCATCTTACCTTTTTTCTCCTTGTTTTGTCATTCACAACTCTATTTGGACATCTTGAAGAATAGTGACCTATCTTTCCACAACTAAAACATTTGAAAGACAACTTACCTTTGTACTTACGAGTACCTCTTCTTACCCTTCTTACAAAGTTAGTTTCCCCATCATCAATATCATCCTAATCCAGTTCTTCAATCTTCTCTATTTTTTAAGCCTTAAAAGTAGTCTCAAATTTTGCCCCATTATTTGAACCAAATTATCTCATTTCAAATGCAATTAAAGAGCCATACAATCGATCTTTAGTATACTTGTCTAGATTTTCAAATTCCTTAATAGAAAAAA